>VZRM01002269.1:0-14909 GCA_013397955.1 Grantiella picta | reverse complement strand
GGCGAAAAAAACACCGATCACTTAACCGTGCACGCCGCTTCCCTTTTACACAAAATAGTCAATTTTTCACCGAAGAGCCAGTATTTTGGGAAACTTGATGCTCGCGCCGACCCCGCCTTTCCCGGCGGTCGCCGCCGCCGCAACGCGAGTTGAATTAGCGAGGCACAGACAGCGCCGGCTCCCCCTGCCCGCGAATCGCGGGGAGGAAGCCCCCACCCCAAGCCGGCTGTCGCGGTCCCCTCGGCCCCGTCCTCCTCCCGCGGGAGGGGCGGGGCNAGCCGTCGCCGCCGCCGCCGCCGCGGCAAGCGCGCGCCCGAAGAGGAGGAGACGGGGGGCGGCTGATCTCGCCCCTCCTCGGCGGATCCTTCACCGCCCGCCCGCTGCAGCGCCCCCTCCACCCGCTCGTCCGTGCCCGCCGCGGCCTCCGCGGGGAGCGGCCGCTCCTCCCTGCCCCCTTCCTCTTCCCTGCCCGGCTTCCTTCGCTCGGTGGCTACGATCTCGCCGCCGCCTCACGGGAGTCCGCGGAGGGCGGGGAAGGGAAGCGGCGCGCGAGCGCGCGCGCGCGCGCTCCCGGGGCGCCCTACCCACCACCCCCCGTGAGCGCACGGAGGGGCGTGGCCAAGCGGGCATTCATAGGGCCGTGGCCATCCAAAATACGCGCTCCGCGATCCTCCCGAGCGCAACCGGCGCTGGGGGCGGGTGCCGTCGGGTCCGCGATGAGAGTGTTACCTTTCCTTTCTTCTCTTTTCCTTCCGTCCCCCTTCCCTTTTCCTCCCCTCCCCTTCCCATCCGGCCGTACCTGGCGCGGCTGCGGGAGGCGGCAGGGAATACGCCTCTCTGACACCTTGCCGCCTGCACCCCGCCCCGGGTGGAAGCGGGGGAGCAGCGCCCGCGCCCGGCGAGCGACAGAAACTTTAGCGGGAGGCGGGCGGGGTGGCGTGGGGCGGGCTCAGTGTAGTGGCGGCGGCGGGTGCAGGGCGAGGGCGACCGGGCAGGATCCTCCGGGGAAGGGGGGACGCGGCGGCGGCGGCGGCTGTGAGTGAGAGGCCCGGAAAGCGGATCGCATCCTGCAGGTCCACGGCCCCTCTGCCCCGCTCAGGTGAGACCCCTCCTGCAGAGCTGACTCCAGCCCTGGGGTCCTAGCACAGGAAGGACGTGGACTTTGCTGGAGGGAGTCCAGAGGAGGCATCAAGATGATTAGAAGGATGGAGCAGCTTTGATGTGAGGAAAGGCTGAGAGATTTGGGACTGTTCAGCCTGGAGAAGAGATCGCGGTGACCCTAATTGCCCCTTCCAGTACCTGAAGGCAGCCTCCAAGAAAGATGGAGAGAGACTATTTGCAAGGGCCTGGAGTGACAGGACAAGAGGGAATGGCTTCAAACTGCCTGGTCTTCAAGGTCTCGTCCAATCCAAAGCATTGTATGATTCTGTAGCTGCAGCGAGGGTCGCCCACAAGAGGGGGAACAGGAGACACTTCCCGAGGCAGCTCCGCACATCAGAACAGCCCTCAGGCGGCTCGGGGCTCTGTCAGCACCTGCGCAGGGCCAAGGCACCAAAGCCACCTCTGAGGGTTGAACCTGTTCCTGCAGGTGCCGCTCGGCCAGGGCTGCCAAAGGGATGTTTGGGCGCTGACACATCACGAGGTGATGGAACCCTATGGCCCCGGTGCCTGTGTGCTCCTCCAGGTACGTCTGCACGTGCGGGCTTGTGTCTGCTGTGACCACCCTCACTGACTTCCACTGGTTCTTTTTAACAAATGAGACTTCTGTGAATAAATCAAAATGTTTTAGTCATCCTCACACAGCAAGAGATAGATCACCGTGATTAGTAGCCCTTAAGAAAAGTAAAACATGTAACCCGGAAACCAAAGTTCTTGTAACGACTTAGCTATAATTTTTAACGGTATAAAAAGACATACTCTTTTTATATTTAATAAATCAGATTTTGCATGAACCAGGCTCAGTACCCGTCTCCATCACTGACATATGGTAAACAGAATATTGGGCTTTCACTGGGTATTTCCCTTTAAGAAAACTAATAATTATGTCTTAGTCAACAAAATAATCTTTTTAGTTCAGTACAAAATGTTCCCTTTAATTAAATTAAAGTATCTCCACTCCCTTGGGACGGATGCCTCGTTAAACCTCCTGGGTGCAGATTGCATGCTTCCATCTCACCCTGGAATGCTTAAGAGCTTGACATCACATCTGCCCACAGTGCCAAATTAATCACCAAATAAATTAAGCAACAGGGTAGTCTTCAGTTGTGAGTCAAGAAAATTACTTGTACAAGAAAGAAAATGCAATAGATAGAATCCTAACTAGGAAGTGTTAGTGAAACCAGGAGGGAGCTCTGGTTTGGGTTTTATGCTGATTTGCAGCAGAAACGATGAACAGGATGCCGAGTTTCTGGAATGACACTGGGAGCGAATGCAGACGTGTCATCCGCATCTTCCATCAGCGCCGTCGCTGGGTTCTGCATTCACAGGAGAGCGGCATCGTAGCAAACAGTGCAACAAGCACTTAAACAACGAATTACAGTAGGTAAATCTTCCAGTAATGTTTTCCTCTAAATCTATACCCTTCTGCCTCCCTCATTAATTCCTGCACAAGTGCTTTCCAGAATGGCTAATCTTCTGCTGCCCTTTAGTCTTTTTTAACTACATGTATCGAGGGGACCACAAAGCCAGAATAATTCCCATTTTTCCTTTAGCAACTTATGAGCACAGCAAACCACTGACTGTGCACTGTTACAGTTCCAAGGAGGAATAATAGTTCCACCTACAAGAAAATATTCTCAGAACTGATGTCAACTGCTTATATCTGTAGCCATATCACTCCTAAGAAAACAGATTTCAAAGCACAGGTTTGTGAAAGAGAAAGGAGGATCTGATGCTTCCAGTTCAGAGCTGAGAGTCCAAGAAACACTGAGGACAGAAAAGACCTCCGAGACCGAGTCCAACCTGTGACTGATCGCCACCTGTCAACCACACCAGAGCACTGAGTGTGATGTCCAGTCATTCCTTGGACACCTCCAGGGATGGGGACTCCACCACCTCCCTGGCAGCTCCTTGCAATGTGTGACCACCCTTTTGATGAAGAAATTTCTTCCTGCTGTCCAACCTGAAAGATGTCAAAGGGAATGAGAGAACAGCCAAAGACCAGCTTCCACATGGCGAGAGAGGAGTCAGCGACTAACATCCAAGTGTTAGTCTCGGGTGATTATTCAGCGAAACCGTGCTGTGGCCATTTCCTACACTGTCCTGTCTGGCCATGGCCAATACACACAGGCAGATGTGAGCGAAGGTTGCCCCGGATGTCTCTGGACAATGTTTGGAGCTTTAGGACCTCCTGAGGCACACAGAACCCCCCTGGTATTTATGCTGCACACGCTGGCTCCACGTACCAGTATAAGGTGGGAACTTCAATAGGAGAGCCTGTGGAGGCATGAAGGAGCTTTGTCCAGCTCCAATCACCACTTGGATTTGAAGTTCCTGAGGCAGAGGACTGAGAAGAAAGCATCTATATTCTGTGCTGGTGACAGCCTCCCTTCCATTTAGCAAGGAGCCAGATCCCCCTGGAACACAGGGCATTTTCTCAGGGACACACAGCATGCTGAGCCCCTGGATCTGGCTTTTCACACTTCCTGAGAAATAGAGCACCAACCTGCTCAGCCCTGCAAAAGCACAGCTACAGGTATTTCAGGAATCTCAGCACCAATCAGAAGGGCTACGAACCAAAATGTAACCTTGTCTTAATACTCACAACTGGAATAGTTCAGTAGGTGTGGACTGATAGAACATTTTGGCTTGTGAGTTGGCAAAGCAGCTGCCTCCAAAACATCGTGGGATACACTGAAGAGTTTCTCTTGCTGTGACAGGGCTCATTTCCTTTCACCAAAATGCTCATCATTGTTACTGTTCATCTTCAGCATCTACTGCCACCACCACCACACTCACCTGTCACCGACAGCTCCCTGTCAGTGGCGTTAGCTGTGAAGGTCTGCAGAGCTCGGGTGCAGACCCCACTGCAGCACAGAGAACAGTTAATGCCTTTTTTCCCCCAGAATTGTGCATGCCATCCTCGTTGCTTTCGAAGTCCACAGAAGACAGTAAGTGAGAGGAGCTGGTGACAGTGTGGCTTGTGTGGCTTATGCCTCTCCAGAGGCTTTCTGGGGGCTTCATTCCTGCAAGAGGGTGGTGTGATAGACCAAAGCACTCTGATAGACAAACAGCGGCCCTCCAGAAGGAGTTAAAGCCAGAATAATTCTGACCACCACTGGAGCCTTTCAGCTCATACCCAGAGCATTGGCATGACATTTTTTAAATCAGGAATATCTGTTGTGTAACAGCAGCTACTTTGCAGTTTTTTTTTTTTAAGGTAAATCATACTTGAACAGAATCAAAAATAAGCAGGAGCTAAAATATCTGCAGTGCTGGGGCTGTGCCAAACACCCACAGATTCTGTACCCTGTACTCAATCCTTGTCAAGTAGCTCAGCACATCTTTATTCTAATAATTTACTTTCATTTTATGCCTAAGAGAGAACTGTCCTGATTACTCAAGCAATGCACAACAAGAGAAGCACAGAAAACATTTGGTCAGCTTTGGGCCCTTGATGCTGCTGGTGGAGCTCGAGCCTCCAGAGCCCCTCACAGCAAAAGATTGTGGTGTACGTCCAACGATCACACAGCACTTGACGCTGCCGCTAAATCTTCTCAATAAGCGATCAGATCACTCTGAGCAGAGAGGCAGCAAAGGGCACCCTGAGCTGGTCCGGATGAGTCCTTACATCAGAGACCCAGGAGCACAAGCCTCTGTAACACTAATACCCTGCCGTGTGCAGTGTCTGCAGGTGGTCTGTATCCCACCTCTTGAGCTGTTCTACCCTCAGACATTCATTTTCACAGAAGTGCCACACCTACTAATATCGTGTTAACGATTTACTTTTTAAAGTGTTCCTGAGGTCACGTTGTTAATAAACCTGTGCAAAACAGTGTGACCTGAGGGGCAAAAGTAACCTTGTCCTCCATCTTTCAGAGCAAGAATTTCAGGGATTGTCCCCTGAAAAGGTTTGGGTGCAGTAGATTAAAAGTTAAATCAAAGTGAGAACAATTAGCTGTCATAAAAAAAATTTCCAAAATCAAATCATTCAAGAGCTGAAGGTGGTCCTGAATGAAAGAAGCCTGAAATTTTGCCCAGAATTATTAGCACACACCTGCAAAAACCCCAACCATCTATGTTTCCTTATTTTTCGTGGGTCAGGAAAGAACTGTGTATTTGTTAGTCCTAAAAATAATAGCTTAAGCTTTAAAAACCATTCGTATCGAGTCCAGAAAAGAACGATTGTGTTCAAATTACCCTTTCCCAGCCATGTTTGATTGAGAGCACAGCGTAATCTTACCCTGATATAGGAAGGAGAAAAAACACACCATCGAAAGGGTTGGATGGTCATAATCCGAGAACACTTTAGCCCCGTGCTTTACCATTTGACTGCTTTTTGCATCCTAGAACTCTTTCCTCCTGGGGTTTTGCATCCCAGGTAAGCAGTTCTAGCCCGCAGCGCATGCGTTCTTCGAGACGTCACCCTGGATACATCCATGATCCCTGTGGCCTGAAAAAGGTGGCATCCCGGCTCCCTTCAAATAAACGGCAAAACCGCCTTGCTTTGGAAGCCATTTCCCACTGCAAATCCCAGATTCACCTGCATAAAGATCCATTTTCTTAAAAGTTTTCCACATTTGTCGGTTTCTGCCAGCGTGACTTTCCCCGTGTACTTGATGGCGGATTTGCTATAGGTAATTAGTTACTTAGCTGTCAGAGAATCTCCTGCGGACTAGGTAGGGGTACCTGAATGGCCATCCTGTAGACATGCTTAATAATGGCTTAAGAAAATAAATGTTCATTTATTTCCTTATGGCCAAGTTTCAAAAATTAGGGTCATCTCTCCAAAGTTCTCGAACACACCTTTACAAGTGACCATAAATCACAGAGGTGAGTTTCCTGGGATGGAGATTATATGCACCAAGGTGAGGCACTGGGTAAAGGCAACCCTGTGAGACCTGCTCCTCACCACTTGACCCCAGCTACACTGACCCCAGCCAAAGTCTCCAGCACCCACACCGCCTGTTTTATATTCTCTTTTAATACAGGAAAAATCCACAAGCTGACAAATGCTGATAGTACAATCCCAAGTCTCCATCTTTCCATACTAGAGCGTTACCAGTATTGACAGAGCCCTTCTCCAGTGGCTGCCATCAAAGCAGTCATTTATTCAGGCAACACTATTCAAACACAGATTGTTTACTCAGTTGCTGCTGACATTTCCTGTAGTTTGTTTAATCCACCACCGGGACCCCAATAGGGAAGAGAGGGCATATTCAGCCCCAGTGGGAGATCCCATTGACTGTCACAGCTCCCCCAGCCATTCCCACTCGGTTATAAAACAAGAGATAATTGTTGCAGCATTCTTTTTATTTTTTTCTGTGTTTAGACCACAAATGTTAAACCTTCTGAGGAAGCTTGGAGAGGTCACTTGCCATTAACACCTGTAGTGCTGCATCCTGCCCCAGGGTCCCAGCCTAGGAAGGACACGGAGCTGTTGGAGCGAGTCCAGAGGAGGCACCAAGAATATCAGAAGGATGGAGCAGCTCTGCTTTGTGGAAAGGCTGAGAGAACTGGGAATGTTCAGCCTGGAGGAGAGACCAAGGGTGACCTAATTGTGACCTTCCAGTACCTGAAGGGAGCCTGCAAGGAAGATGGAGAGAGACTAATAACAAGGGCCAGGGGTGCCCTTGTAAACAAGGAGAAGGGGAGAAGGTTTAGATTTGCCAGAGGGCAGGGTGAGATGGGATTTTGGGAAGAAATTGTTCCCTGTAAGGGTGGTGAGCCTTGACACGGGTTGCCCAGAACAGCTGTGGCTGCCCCATGGCCTGAAGTGTCCCAGGCTAGGTTGGACACTGGGGCTTGGAGCACCCAGTCTAGTGGAAGGTGTCCTTGCCCATGGCAGGGGCTACGAGCAAATGATCTTTAAGGTCCATTTTAACTGAAACCGTTATGATTCTGTGATACCACAACCCATACATTGACCTCACCATCAGCAACATAACTAAAAATCTTGGATTCTGGATCAGAGTGCTGAGCTGTTAGGACATTTGCTGAGGCCAGGAGCTGCCAATCTAAGAGATATTTGCCTTTCAGCCAACACTTCTATTCACACGCAGAAAAGGTTCTCCTTTTTTTCTTTGCTTCCCACCAGCTTTCCAGATGCTATTTTGCTGAGTGTTTGCCATAGCTGCGTTCGGAACTGTAAAAAAGCCAAAGGTTTTTACAGCGGCCATTCAGCTGCGTGTGCCACAGCTCCACTGGAAATATCGCAGCTCCATGCTGGGGCTTTCACAGCTCAGTGCAAACACAGCTGCAGGCACGCAGGTTAAAGGAATAATGAACAGAGAACAGCTGGAGACACGAGTCCAGTGCAGCGTTCCCTCTGCTTTGCGGAGCGAGTTATTCCTGTGCACTCAGGCTATGGAATTCCTACAGCAGTAACATGAATGTGGCTGGTGCACACTTGGACCTATGTCAATAACAACCCAACAGGTGATGGAAAAGAAAATGAGGCATGTGGCAAGGACAGCTCAGGCGTCAATGATAAATGAAATCAAACAGGAGCCTCAACTGGCTCATTTCCTAAGCTGAAATCCTCGGCCTTGCAATTCTCATATAATTGTAATTTAAAAAAAACAAAGCAAGCAAGCAAGCAAGCAAACAAACAAATAAACAAACAAATTTAAAAAATCAGGCAATGCTCCATCCCCAAAAGGAGAATTTGAATGTGTCGGAAAGTTTTGACAAAATTATTATGACTTTATTATGAAAAGTATTAGGAAAATAATATGTAATTAAATTGCAATTTTTTTAGAAAAGTGAGATTTCAATGAATTTTATTTACTTTCAACAGTACTTGGAAAAAGATTACTTCCAAAGACATTTCAGGCTTTTGCAGAGTGAGCTTTCTCTGCATGTGGGACATGCGGTCAAGCTTAGGAGCACTTTTCAAATTGAAATAATTTTCAGTTTTGAAAGTAACAGTTACCAGGTGTTAAGTGCTTGATGGGTTCATTTTTTAAATGACTGCATCACCCTGAGGTTGTTTTTAGGCTATTTGGGTACAAAACGTCAGGTTCTTTGAGGCTTCCGAGGAAGCTCCAGAGCTCTTCAAGGCCAACAGGCACATTTCTAGAAACAGAAAAGATGAGACTGTCTACGGGAGGGGACATCAACACCCTCCAGTGTCAGCTGAGCCACAGGGTTGGAGAACACCAACCTGTGCAACACACATATACAGGTTATATTGCTCCAGGGGGTTTCAGGCCGGATATCAGGAGGAATTTCTTCTCGGAAAGGGTAGTCAGGCATTGTACTGACCAGAGGCTGCCCAGGGAGGTGGTGGAGTCCCCATCCCCAAAGGTGTTTAAGCAAAGCAGGTGGACGTGGCACCCAGTGCCACGGTCTGGTGACAAGGTGGGGGGCATTGGTCACAGGCTGTGTTCGATAAACTTGTAGGTCTTTTCCATTGTCAGTGATTCTTGTATTTTCTTAAAGCTCTGCACTGAAAGACATAATAATTCAAGAGTATGCGATGCATTTTTTTAATCAAATCAAGTGCAGAATTATGTGATTACACGATGAATTATGCAGTAATAATATGACCCTGACCAAAAAATGGAAATTCAGTGGGCAGTCTGTAATCTCAAAGTTTTACTGAAAAGCAACCTGTAAATATCTGCAGGGGAAGCATCATCCTTGTAAAACAATGATTCATATATTTTTTTTTCTTTCCTTGCCATCCTGAGCACAACAAGGAGATAACATGGGTAGTAGCTGCTAGCATGTTTGTCTTACACTGACTGCTTCATGTGTGAGAAAAGTCATCCTTTTACTCATGGCAGATAAATTTTTTTTTTAAAATTATTATTATTATTTTCCCTTGGATGAAGCACTGTCATTTTCATTCACTTATTCCCTATGTGCCCTGGCTTTTGACGTTTTGTTTCTCTCGCTCAGAATTCACAAAATCAGCAGTTTTCCATTAAGAGATTTTCACATAACCTGGAATGTGTTCTTCTCGCTGCATCCAAAGAAATTCTGACATGCTGCTAAAAAGCCTTCCAAAGCTCATAAAAGCAGTGCAACCAGAAACAGCGTTTACATCTGCATCAAGCAGCACAAGCACAAATTATCGTCAAGCTTTGGGATACACAAATGCCACGGCCAAAACTTAAGGGCTTGCCTTTGAGTTCAGAAGATTCATGGAACGAAGATATGAAGATATGAAGATATCCTGAAGATATGAACAGGATATCTTCACGTTTTCCTGTACTTTACAAAATCACATCCTTCTCCACAAGCAGGTTGTTAGCAAAACCCTTCTAATTACCAGAGATAAACCTGAAGGGGAGATAAACCCCAAGGAATGGGAATTGGAAGATGAACTAGGAGAACTAGGAGGTGGGTCCAAAGAGCATTTCAACACCTGCATCTTGGGAGGGTCGTCCTGGAACATGACATCGGATCAGCTGCAGACCTGGGAAGCAAAGGACGCAGCTCTTTCCACCCAGGCAGATGGTCTGCCTTTAATTAACGTTCAGCAGCACATGTTTAATGCAACTTTTTTTTTTTTTTTTGGTAAATACATGCACTGCTGTCTTTGCCTTTGTATGAATGTTGTCACTTAGAACATTCTCGTGAGAGAAACTGTGGAGGGAGGAGTTCCACAAAACAGGGATGTTTCTGTAGTACGCCACAGCAATTATTTCCCATAAAAAAGACCAAAATAGACAGAATGAACTCGGCAATATGGAAAAGCACCGACTGCATTTCTTAGTTACGGGTGCATAGGAGTGGGTTGCTTGGTAACAGCTCTTGCCTCGATCTGCTCGGAAATCAGGCATAAAAGCAACTCCCATGCCATTGCAGTGTTGCTACAGCAACACGCGCAAGCGACGGATCCCAAGTTGGAGATACAACTTAAGGAAAAATATGTTTCTTGTCATTTGAAACAGTTTCCAGTCCATAAATACATAGTGTCTGCCATTCCGAGCAGCTCCCAGCGAGGCTGGCTCCCGAGGGCTTCGTCAGCATTCGCAACGGTTGAGAATTTGTACGTGTAGGAAAGCAATTAGCAAGGGTGAGGAAAAACAAACTACGAAGCCCTGGATTGCAGCGCTTCATCAAACACCGAAGTGCAGGCATAGCAGCCGCACAGGGCATTTGGGAACAGAGGAGGGGTTTCTCCCTGCAGGTGGGAGCTGCACCGATGCCGCAGCAGGGACCTCGTGCCAGTGGGGCTGTGGTTTGGAAAAGCCTTCGGGGGCTCAGCAAAGATGCCGCAGGCGCAGCTGTGCCACACATAGACGGGATCTTCCGCTCGCAAAAGACATCTGCGGTAACCCTGGTGTCTGCTGCCTGTCAGCCCACAGGCAGAGTCCTCCCTCGCTGGAGGCAAAGCCTAACGTAAACGACCGAGCAGGGAGTGCCTACTTTGCAGGGGGGCAAATAACACCTTTGTGTGACGGACCATGCAGTTGATCTCCAGGACCCCCGAGTGAAACAGGATAAACAGCTCAGGCAGAGACACCTGTGTACAAGATACCCACTTGTGATATGAGAAGCTGCCCTGCTGACCTCTCAGTGTCCTGCTGTGCTCAGGTGTAACACAGTTAAGCGGAATCGTGGAGCAGTTAGGGTTGGAAGGACCCTAAACCCCACCTCATTCCACACCCTGCCATGGGCAGGGACAGCTTCCAGTATCGCCAGGTTGCTCCAAGCCCCCTCCAGCCTGGCCTCGAACACTTGCAGGTATCCAGGGGCAGCCACAGCTTCTGTGGGCAACCTGTGCCAGGGCCTGTCCACCCTCACAGGGAAGGATTTGTTCCCAATCTCTCACCTAACCCTGTCCCTCTGGCAGTGGGAAGCCACTCCCCCTTGCCCTGTCCCTTCAGGCCCTTATCCAAAGTCCCTTTTGAGGTTGTTTTCTCAGAGCCCCTCTAGACATTGGATGGGGCTTTAAGGTCTCTGGAATGTACCTCCTCTCCAGGCTGAGTACTCACAGCCCTCTCAGTCTCTCTCCATAACAGAGCTGTTGCAGTCCTCTGGTAATAAAAAGTAAGTAAAAAGCTGCCATGGTTTAAAAAAAAAAAAGTGTGATGGGGGAAAACCTCTATTACAATGATGTGTAAGAATAAGCTGGAGTTTTAGTCCTGCTCAGAGAGCTCAGTGTCACCTCATTAACCGAGGAAAAGTTGCAGGATAACTGCAGGTCCATGCAATTTATTTTCACTTGTCATTCCCACGATTCATTTAACAAAAAAACTCCTAAAGAAAAGTCTGAAGGTGTTAATTATTTCTCTGTTAGGGTTAGGGTTGAGAAATCTAAAGGCCCTGGAGCTCCAGGCACAGTGGGGCTGGAAAGGGCCTGCCAAGGCAAATGTGGCAAGGCCCCAACCTTGCTGCTCCCACACCTTTCTGCCCTGGACCACCCACAGGGGTGAGCACCTGGGCCCAAGGCCCAGCTGCCATCAGGAGGCTGGGTCAGGCTGGAAAGATCTAAAGAGCCTGGAGCTCCAGGCACAGAGGGGCTGGAAAGGGCCTGCAGGGGCCATCGTGGCAGGGTCCTAACATTGCTGCTCCTGCATCTTTCTGACAGGGAGGACCCAGGTAGCGTGCTGGGGTAATTAACTAGGGTTAGGGTCAGGGGTAGGGGTACGCCTAGGGTTAGGGTTGAGAAATCTAAAGGGCCTGGAGCTCCAGGAACAGTGCTATTGAATTGTGAAAAGTCACAGGTGTGAACATTGTAAATGTGTGTTCTGTGTAACAGAAGTTAGATGAGTGCCAATCAATCTGTAAGTAAGTATCAAGAGATCTTTTTTATTACAAGTGCAAATAGATATAGCGTAAAGAGATGAGTGTAAATCCATGAAAGTGTAGTGGGGGCATAAGAAAATAGGTTTTGGTAAAGGTTTTGTTTTCTTCCTCCACAAATCCTGGCATTTGCTTTTTCTCATAAACCCCAAAGTGTGGCATTTTTTTCAGGAACTGCGTGGAAGGATGCAGCCAGTATGCAAAACTATCCACGTTGCTGTGGGCTAAAACCAAATTGGAAAGTAGTCACTTTAAAGCTTAGGAAAAGCACTGGAAACGTCTATAATGGATAATTTTAAAAAGCGAGCTCCCTCACCCCAATTTTCACCCGTCAGAAAAGAAAAAAGGCTCACCCTGCCAAACACAGCAGTTTGGGGTTAAACTCGGGCAGTTTAGAGGCACGGCTACAGGCGATCCCGTGCCGCGTCGGTTGCCAGGAACGCAGGGATTACCGTGGGCGAATCGTGTGCCAGGGGTTACCTCGGGGAGACCCACTTGCACTCGTCATCCCCAAGCAAGGTGTCGGCCACGGTGCCAGGCCCGGATCAGAGGTCGTTCCCAGCTTTCTGTGCCGCCTCCCCGCACTTGCGCCGCCTCCTGCTGCAGCCTGCCCTGCCACGGCCAGCTGTGTCACAGGGGCAGTGTCAGGGCTGTGCTGTGCTGGGTTCCCTCCAGGGAAGCAGAGCAGCTGTGGTGGTGGCGGTGGCAGCGGCGGTGGCATCAGCAGCATCAGTTCTTCCAGGAGATGCTGCATTGTCCCGTGTTGGTGGGGTGTGGTGGGGAGAGCACCTGAAAAGTCAAGCGTTAGAGAATGTAACATTAAAGTATGTACTATAAGCATTTTTATTTTGCAAGTGCCTGTCAGCATAGGGGTGGAGCTTCTGTATAGTCCCTATGCTGTGAGACAGTCCCTAAGGTATGTATTTCAGGTAGAGAGAGGGAGATGTGGCCACATTCATTGTTCTGGGTTAATAACAGTTTCTACCTGGTTATTGGTTTTGTTTCCTTTAATATCATACTTGCCACATTTGTTCAGATGTGGTGTCCTAAAGTAGCAGTTGCAACTGTTGTTGTGGGTAGCGAATTATTGAAATCAGTGCAAAGAAATGATTTGTATGATCGTCATTAACATAGTTTGGTGTCCCTAATCCCACCAAACAGGTTTGTAGACAGGTTGAAACAGTGAGGTTTTTCCCCACAAAAGCCACCTGAATGTAGTGAGGTAACACATAGGTTCTATACCGGATCTTGTGGGTTATTATTAAGCATTGTGAGACGGTTTTCATACCGTTAAGTGGCATTTGCAAGCGTGCCCAGGACAGTAGGGTGTAAAAGTTTCCTACCTGTGCAAAAGAGGCCCCGTTATCAGCCAGGGTCCAAATGTGGGATTCCTCTTGTTAAACTGGTGAACGTTACAGGATTCCACCCAGATGAAACATGCCAGGAAGTAGAGGTCTCTCTGTACTTGAAGTCCCAAAGGTTCTTCCAAAGTGTCTGCAAGACACGAGGGTGGAAATGTGTCTTTTGTGTGAACAAAATCCATCGTTCCCAGCCAGGTGTCCACGGGCAAATGTGGGATCGTGCCTCCTGAAATTTTGAACGTGGTGGGAATTCTTGCAGAGAAAAGCTGCGAGGAAGTAGGGCTTTGGGTGGCCTTGGAGTCCTGGGGCCTCTCTCCAAACTGCCTTCAAGGCTGTAGGGTGGAACTATTTCTGACTTGTTGAAAAGAGACACTGGTTACAGCCAGGTTCTGTTTTGGGATGACCGAGCAGCAGGAAGAGGGAGACAGAAGACACCGCTGAGCAATGAGGGAAACCTCTCCAGGTAAGAGATGTCAGCGTCCTATTTGTAAGAATAAAAATACTGCCTGTTGTATGGGTCAGATAAGAAACATAGATCTGTGTTATCCTGCCACTAAATTCTAAAGAAACGAGCAGTGAAGCTGCTGACATTTAAATTGAAGTGCTGTCAGCAGGCCTCGAGAAGGATCCCCTCAGACCACAACGTCTCGGGCTAAGCCAATTCCAGACGTGTGCCTAGCAGAGAGCAACCGCTCTCTCCTTGTGCTTTTGCACTACTGTAACGTCCCCGTGCGGGGTGCGCCGTTCCCAGAGGCACCGCATCGCCGGGAAGATGCGCCGGGCGTGAGAGCAAGCCCCGGCGATGATAGCAAGCCCATGTCAGATACTCGCGGATGGAGCACCGACAGACTCGACGTATATAATGTTTTCGATTGTATTTAGTCGCTTTCTGTAAGTTGAAAGATCCCCACCTGGTGAGGGGCACCGTGCCTAGAGGCATTGCAATAGCAAAACGATGCACAGAGCAGAAGTAGCAAGCTCTAAACGCAAGTCTGTATTTGTAACTCCACGTTCACAGGAACCTTTCTCGCCGATTAGCTCTAAGGAACTTCACCGATTACAATAAATACCAAGGTTCATCATAGCCAACTGACCGAGAATCGTTACAGACTTACTCGAACCACAATCCAGGCGGCACCCCGCTCGACAAACACAGACCTCACTGTGTCCCACGCGCCTCCCCGCACCTCCTTTCTAGCAATTTAAAGACACTTTACCGCTACCCTCATGCACTTTCAGCACACGTTTCTGAAGCACTGACCCATAAATCCTCCAAATTTCTCCCAACTGTCGCTCCAATGATGCACACGTAGCGGCGCCGCGGGTCTTTAATATGCATAACCCCGCCCCTCCGGCCGGCAGCGCGAGTCGTTTGTGAAGCTCTGGGAGCTCCGGGAGAGGCGGAAAGGCTCGGGAGCTGCAGGAGTTTTTCCATGGATTCTGCGGCTCGCAGCAAGGGCTCGGCGAGGCCAGCGGGGCCAGAGAGGCCGGCAGAGGCACAGCGAAGGTGCCACGCTTGGGCTTTTGGCCGCTCGAACCTTGCGATTGGATTTGCCGAGCCGGGGCGGATAGGAGCTGCGGGGATTTGTGTGGGGAAAACGGGGATAAATGGAAAAAAGGTCTTTTTTC
>VZRM01002266.1:1603-13983 GCA_013397955.1 Grantiella picta | reverse complement strand
TTTCTCCACAGGCTGTGCCTCAGAAGGAGGGCTGCTGCTTCCCCAGGGTGTTGGAGAGCTCTTCTACTTGCGCTGCTGGGGAGCCAGCTGAGGGACAGAGAGCAAACTCTTCCTCTCCCAAACTTTAGAGCATTCCACAAAAGAGCAGAGCACAGTGTAGGCAACAAAGCCCAGTGGAATAAGCCTATGGCATTGCCTCAGATCCCTGATCTCTGCTAAGATGCAAGCTCCACTGTTAGCAGAGTCAAGAGAAAATGGAAACAGGCAACAAAGGAGAACATCCCGGCCCAGACTGCCCAGTGGAATCACTGTCCCTGGAAGTGCTCAGAAAACATGTAGGGCCATGGTTTAGTGTTGGGATTGACAATGCTGGCTTAATGGTTGGACTAGATGATCTCAGAGAGCTTTTCCAACCTTAAGCATGTTATGATATTATGATTCTGATATTTTCAGGTGACTTCCAGTGTTCTGAATTTCCACCCATCCCTCTCCTCCCCTGCCTGATCTTTAGACAAGTCACAGATAAGATCAAGGGAAAGGATGTTGTTTGATTGTTGCCAACAGGTACATGACTGACAGTACCTGCTGTACTCACTTCCTGACAGCCAAAGACAATTTGGGCTGTAGCACCAGGAACAGTTGTGCACATGAGCACAACCACAGCAGCTTTTGATGAGTTTTCCTAGTCCTCACCTGGTTCTGTAACTCAGCTAAGCGCTGGCTGCAGTGAGCATGAGATTCCTCCTGTAAAGAAAATGAAAGGATTTTTTTTTGGTCACGGCCATGGGTGATTTTTGACTTCTGTTAGGTTTCTACTGGAGAGCTGCTGCTGCTGAGATTTCCCATCATTCCTCTGTATGACCAAAGCCTCCTCACACCAAGGAAAATGCTGTTCTCACCTGTCTAGAAGTGGGCAACTTATGCTGCTCAGACTGAGAGAGAGAAAATCCACAAGCATCTGGGAGTAACCGACCCCTAAAACATCTCTTCAGTCTCCTCCGCTCCTGTTCCACCTGCTCGTTGCATGGGAGAAAAGGGCAGAGAAACCTGTCAGCAAACAGAGCAGAAGGACCTCTGGACATCAAGGCAAGTACCTCTCTGTTCAGAGACCCTGAATTGCACCAGACAACACTGGGGGCAAAAAGCTCTTGCTGGGGGCTGTGCAAGAGAGGCCAGTGTGTGTCTGGGGACACGGGGCCAGGGAGGGAGGCAGCGGAGTGAAGGTGCCTTTGTGAAAGCCATGGGCTGCCACGAGGGAGAGAGAACAAACCAAAGGGTAGAGAGATAACAAACCAAATTGTAGAGAGAGAACAAACCAAAGGGTGTGCCCACAGCAGGGACAGGGAGAGGGAAGGAAACAAGCAGAGGACTCCAAAGTGCCGCCTGGAAAAACATGTCGTGTTCCAGAGGAGGCTGAGGCTTTGCAGAGGCAGTGAAAGCCCACTTTACCTGCTCGAGAGTCCTCCTGAGTTCAGTATTCTGTAGCTTGAGTTCCACCTTTTCATCTTCCAACCTTGCAACTGCTCGCTGCAGACATTCCAGGCTCTGCAACATGAGTCTCTTCTCTGAGAGCCATGACAGCTGCTCCCCTTCGGCAACAGCCTGCTGGGCATTGAGAGGAGACTCCATGAGCTGGTGCCACATAAAGGTTAGAAGGGTGTTAGAATCAATACAATGGGGAGAGTGACCACAACAGGAATGGACAGTGCTAAGGTCCTTCTCCTCCTTGGCCACAGGCCAAAACAACACAACCTCTCCCTAGGGGCCCTCCTCCAAATTCCCTTGGAGAATTGAGTAATTTGCTCTGGATCTGCTTCCTGCTAGTTTTGTTCAGTGTTCCCCCTTCTGCCTTTGAGAGACTGAAAGCATTAATGTCCTATCCAGCCACTTCACGGTTTTACAAAGCTCTGTAGTGTCTCCACCTCCCTCTCTCTCAGCCATTTCTTGCCAGTTGTGAAGACTTACACATTTACGTCTTCCTCTCAGGGAAGTTATTTACCATCTTTGATCATGCTCTTTGACAATCACTGTAAATTCTCCTACCTGCAGTCGTACTCTCTGTGCTTAGACAAGCAGTCATGTGCGAGATGTGGGTGAAGCGTGTCTTTCTGCACTGATAACACTACAGTTTTGTTCTCTATTCTCTTCACCTGTTACATCCTCATACAGAACTGGCCTTTGAAAATGTCACATAATCAATCAGGCCATATGCACTGCTCTGAACCTAGTTATTAGCCACCTCCCCCTTTCTGCCTTTCTTCATGAACTGCTCCTTAGAGCTCCTATAAATATAGTCTTAAAATCAGCACTAAACCAATCTGTGTTAATTCATTACCTGATTGAATGCTCTTCCATACCTGACCTCCATGGATGTAACTGAAATCTCCTGCTCTTTTTACGTTTCTTGCCCCTTGTCACTTCTTTACTTCCCAGCAACAGATCACAATACTTATCAGCATCCTGATCAGGCTGCAAGTAATATTTCTCAAGTCATAGGTAAATGTATAGTGCATAAATATAGTGTTTTCTTAGTAGCACTTTTTACATGCCAATTTACTAAAGAATACTAGAATATAGGCAAATTCTTGGCAAGGCTACAGCAGAGGCTATTGCAGCTGTTCCACTAGCAGGACCTGAATCAGTTCACCTTGGAGAAATACACACAAGTTCATCTCCATGATGTCTGGATGGCAGTACAAACATGTCCTGAATGCATAATTAAGCGTTTGATCTAACCATGCAATAGTAGAAATCCCCTTCATTTAACACACGGGAAAAGCTGTCCCTCAGAAATCTGGATCTCAGGAAGCATCCTAAAAGCACCCTGTTCAGCCCTTGGTCCAAAACTCTGCTCACCTGCTCCATTCCCTACCAAATCCCAACCAGCCCGTTGCCTCCCTTTGCACGGGCACAGGAGAAGCAGCTTCCTATGGCCAGCTTTTGGCCTGGAGCTGATTTGAACAGGAAGCTCCAGAGCTGTGTCAGTCATCCCGGGTGCGGCAGGAAACAATCTGGCAGTCAATAGTCCCTGTGTGTGGCTGGAGCCAGGCAGACAGACAGGCCTGCAGGCTGCAGCCTGGGCTGCTTTGCCCCAGTGGGCCTGGGCTGACAGGGATATAGATTCATTCCCACCTCCTTCTGGGAAACATCATTGGAATCCTTCAGGGATGTTTGAGTGGACTGAAGATCAATCCCAGTGCCTACCTGTTGATGAAATCGGTCTATGTCTCTCTCTGAAACCATTTTCTGCAGGATTGATAAATCTTTCTTCAGATTCCCATTGGCCATTTCACTCTGGCTAAGAGCAGCACTCAGGACTTGAGCCTTCTCTCTCCATTCATGTTCTCTACTTTCTCTCTCCTTCAAAGCAGCAGCCACACGCTCCAACTCTTCCCCGCCATTGGCCTCCCTCTCAGCTTCCAATTGTTGGGTTATTTCCTTCTGCCTTTGCGAGAGATGGTCTCTCTCCTGGAGAATTTTCCTCTTCTCTACTTCCTCTTCCTCCCATTTTTGGAGTTTTTGGATTTGTTTCTTTAGGATTTTCCCTTCATCTTTCCATCGCAAAGCTAATGTTAATTCTTTCAGGAGTTCACTCTGTCTCCTAAGTTCTTGCTCTCTCTCTGTCAGAATCTTCTCTAAATACTTAACTCTGTCTGTCTGGTACTTGATCTCTTTATTCTTCTTTGTCAGAGTCTGCTGAACATGCTGGAGATCTTCCTGAGAAGCTCTTATTTCCTCTTCTAACTGCTTTTGCTCACTTTGAGCCTTGATCTCTCCTTCTCCCTCAGGGAAGGCTGCTTTCAAGAGCTTCTCATGCTCTTCCTCTTCATTCTTCTCAGTTAGTCTAAGCTGGAGATCCTGCAAAGTCTTCAGTTGTTCTTCTAGGTGCTGGAGCTTTTGCCTAAGAGCGTCATTGTCTTCATCTTTCTTCCTCACCACTTCCTCAAGCAGAGTCACTTGCTTCTGGCATGATGTTAGTGCTACTTTCATGCTTTCTTCACAAAGCTGGAATGTATTCATTTGCTCTGTCTGCTTGAGAAACTCCAAATGGTTCTTCTGCAACATCTGGCTCACTTTGTCTAGATCCAGCCCTAGACTTTTGGTCTGCTTGCCTGCTACTTCCTTCTGCTCTCGAAGGTCCTCGACATGCTCTTGCAAAGATATTATCTCTTGATCTCTAGCTTCAAGAGAAGATTCAGCATATTCTAGTTTTTGCAGTATGGCTTTAGTCTGCACTGCTGTCTCTTCCTTTTGCTGTTGAAGCTTAGTTATGGCCTCCTCCAGAATCCTAATCTTTTCCTCTTTTTCTTTCAGAGTCAGTGTTGTTGCTTGGAAATTTCTTTGCTCAGCTTCATGCTTTTCCTCCTTTTCCTTGCATGCCTCACATTGCTTTCTAAGGGACAAAATTTCCTGCTCTTTTTCCTTTAGCTCCACTTGAAGATGCTGCAGAATTCGCTTCTGCTGTTCAGAGTCTTGCTTTTGTTTTTGGAAGGTCTCAATCAGTTCTTTCTGAGATTCAATTAATAAATCCTTTTCTTTCAGTATTGTTCCACAGTGTTCTAAGTCTCTGTGCAACACGTTCATCTGTTCTTCTATTTTTTCCTCATAGCTCCTTTTTTGTTGCTTTTGGATGTCCATGAGCATGTCTTTTTCTTTTAAGGTTGCTAAAGTCTGCTCCAGTTGGTCACGGACAGTCCTTAACTGCATCTCCATGACTTCTTCAGCTTCCTGCATTTCCTTTTGTTGCGACTCAAGCTCTTGATCCTTTTTAGATAAAGAAAGTGTCATGATTTCTACTTTACCAAGAAGGTTTTGCAGATGCCCATCTTGCTGTTCCTTGTGCTGCTGCAAGAGCCTTAACTCTTCCCTTTGAGTGTCACACTCACTTTCTCTGTCCTTAAGAACAGCCCTCAGGTGTTCAAGGCTAGCATTTAGAGATTTCACCTCTTCTCTCTCCTTTTCCAGTTCTTGAATCTGCTGAGTCAGAGAAAGAAGCTCCAACCTTTTCTCTTTCAGGTCTCCTTTCATATCATCAAGATCCACAAGCAGATTTCTGACTTGTACTGCACCATGCTGTTCTAGAATCATTATTTTCTCCTCCTGGAATTTGATCTCCAGGTGTCTCTCCTCCAACTCTTTGCTCACCCTGCTGACAGCAGAGTTCTGCAATTCTAACTGTTTCTCCAGCTCCCCTATCAGTTCTTGCTGGGATCTGATCTCCTGGTCCTTCTCTTCCAGCTCTTCGCTCATTTTGTTTAAAACAATCCTTTGCTTTTCTCGCTGCTTCTCCAGCTCCTGTATCTGCTCCTGTTGGCATTCCATCTTCTGCTCTTTCTCTGTTATGTCCTTAATAACCTGATTGAGTGCAGTTTTATGCATTTCTTTTTGTTTTTCCAGCATTCTCATTTGCTCTTGATACAACTTCATTTCTCCGTCCCTCTCTGACAGAATGGCAGTCACGGAAGCGAGTTGTTCCTGCAAAGCTTTGGTCTCTGCTGCCTCTTTCTGAAGAATCTCCATTTTCTTTCCCTGGTTTTGCACTTCCTCATGTGTAATTTTTAACATGGACAGTGCAGTTTGGAGTTCTTGTTCAAGGGAATGATTCCTGTCCGTTGCTGTATTTGCTCGGGTTTCAGAGGCTGTGACTGATTCCTCCAGCAGTTTTATCTCACACTCTAGTTTTTCTTTGTCTGCCTGCAGCCTGTCCCGTTCATGCTGCAAAACAGGCAGAAAAAGGGCCACTCATTTAATCTCTCGGTTTGCTTTTCATCCCAGATCTGAGCTCCTGCCCCAGGGGCTGGCACAGGCTGCCCCTCTCTCCCTGCCTCTCAGGATGCTGCAGACCTTTGCTGGGCTCCCCTTGACACTGCCTCTTTCCCAGCTCCCTCAGCCCATCCCAGCTTCCTTCTGCCCTTCCCCGACCTCTTGCAGCTCCACTCGAGTGTTCCTTTGGGGAGGAGCTGCCAGAACTGCAGCCAGCATTTCAATCTTCCCTAAGCAGGATTTAGGCAGTGCCGTGAGGATGTGCTCTCCATCAGGGAGAAAGGGAAGAGCAAACACCCCCAGCATTTCATTCCCTGGGGTTGGGGTGACAGGAGTGGTTTTTGACCTCTCCTGTGTAGAGTTTCCATGGCACCATCCCCAAGAGCCCCACTCTCCTCTCTTGTGGCAGCAATGGCCACATCAGCCTGTCACTCTCTGCTGGCACTCAGGATGAGTTCTCCCCTTGCAGAGACACATCCTTATCTGGATCAGCAATTTGCTTTTCTCTCTTTTCTCCCCACTGGCTGCTCTCAGATGGCCAAGGCCAAGGCCAAGCACTTTTCCATTAACAGCAATCTTGGTCTTCTCCCCCCTTGATCCAGGTTCAGATATTTAGAAATCTGAACATGAGTTTGGACATGAGGAATTGCGTAAACCATGAAATGTCTGTAGAGACAAGTGTGGACATTGAGAATTAAACTTCTAGGGAATAAAACTCCAGCATGGAGGAAAATCAGCAGCCTCAACCCTACCTGGGTTTTACAGGACTACGACATCATTTTTCCTCCTTATTCAGAAGAATGCAGTTAGAAAAGTTAAACTGGAAAAAGGTGCTCCTCAGAAATATTACACAAGGTCCAGACAGCTAAGAAATGGTCATTGATGGCATTGGCCATTCTCACCAGCACATCCTTCTTTTCCTTCTCCAGGTTTTCTAATTTCCTCTGCAGAGATGCCACCTCCTGACGAAGAGTCACAGCCTCTTCCTTTTGTGCCATGGCCTCTTCCTTTAGGGCAATTTCTAGAGATATCTTCTGGTGTTCTGTCCTCCACATCGCTGCAGCAGGGAAGGGGAAGGGGAGAAGGAAAAGAGAAGCAAAGGCAAACTGATGTGCATCCTGCAGAGACAACAGCACTGTCTTCTCTGCCTGCCTGTATCTGCCAGGCCCTCAGCCCACAAGGGCTTCCAAAGCTGACAGAAATGAAGGAAACTTCCAGGCAGAGAAATAAGCAGGAACGAAAGGGGCAAGGTTCAGAGCAATACAAAACTGTGTTTGCTCTTGTGCAGAGTGAGCAATCAAAGGCAGAGAAAGGAGCAGGGATGCCTGTGCAGCCCTGCTCCAGAGAGGCCAATAGCCTGGAGGCTCTGGCAGGCCCTGGACTTTGGGGGAATCGAGCTGAGGCATCCAGCTACAGCTCCTTAGCACAGACACAGCACCTGAAAGACACACCAGCTGTGCACAGGATGAGCTATAGCACAGCCAGATGGCACTGCCAGCCACAGCATCTTTCTCTGGCACTTGGATGGATAAATCTCCTGCTGAGAGATCAGAAACAACCAGATCCTGCTGGTTGTTTTTCCCTTCCGTCATCTGGGCACTGCCCTTTTCCTCTCTCTGTGGCATCAGAGATCCCTGCTGGTGAGACAGGATGGGGCAGTGGGTGGGAGAGAAGCATACCTTCCCGACTTTCATCCAACTCCTTCTGCAGCTCCTCATTGCTGGCTCTGAGATGGTCCATCTGAGCCTGCCCCGTGCCAAGCTCCAGCTCCAAGGCCTGAATCTTCTTTCTTGCGTCATTCTGTAAGAGGTAAGAGGAGCAGAATCACCTGTCAGTGCCATTGCTGGCAGGAGACAAAGGGCTACAAACACTAAAGCAGAAATAGCCCAGGTGGGAGAGGGCAGCTGGACAGAAGTGGTAGATGTGATCATGATCCTACTTCTTCCCCATGGCAATAAGCCAACCCCCCTACAACCACTGACACCCATCCTGGCCTTGGCACTCTGCTTGTCCAGCAGCAGGACAGGATTTCTGGGTGCAGTGGGCACACATTACCAGATCTTTCTGGGAATGCTCCAGGTGCTGCTGCAAGTCTTGCAGAGCTGCTGCTGCTCTGTCCACTGTGAGCTCTGTGGGGACAACCCCAGCCTGAGAAGCAGTCAGGCCCACAACGTGACCTTTTTCTGAAAAGAGAAGACATTCTGTTTCAAGATTTAATCCAAGGGTCTCCAACACACAAGGCCTCTTTCTACCCAGGAGGAGGTGGCAGTGCTCTTGACATTATCCAAGAGCTCACCTTCCAGCAGCGTATGTGTCACAGGCTGACATTATTTTGATGACCACTAATGTCAGCATTGCCCCATGGACAACAGCATGGGCCCTATGACTTGACAGGATTCAGGACCTTTTCCCTTCTGACTGGTTATTTCTCCCCATACAAATATGGACTTGTGTCTCTGAAGGGAAGTCAAGCTGTCAAGACTTCCCAAGGCCTGAGTCAGCCTAAACTGAAAGGGTGTGTCACACCAGGATGACCAGGAACCACCCCCTTGCTCCACCTGCTCTCCCACACCTGCTCTGCACACATGCTAACCCAGCCTGCCACACTTGCCTGAGCTCCAAGTGACCAAGTCTCTGCTGTCCCTGATCATGCGGTGGAAAACCAAGAGCAGTTTGTCCAGCTGGGACTGAGCTTCCTGGTGGGCACTGCTAGCCTGCTGACACTGTGTNTGGAGACAAATTAACTCAAACCAGGGAAAGGGAGGCAATGGGCATCCCTGAGGATGCAGCTATGAACACCAGCTGAACTGGCTGATTCTCTCTCCTCCCTGCCATAGCCACGTCTGTGTCCCCACATTGCTCAGCGCCTGGCACAGGCACCAACTCCCTCTGGGACAATGGTGTTAGAACTGCTCACAGAGGGATGGAGAAGCTCCAAAGGAGTCTGCTGCTGCCTCCCCTCCCAGATTTCCTGCTGGCACCCGGAGAGAATGGGGGAAAATATCAGTGGCAGCACACACCAGATCCAGCCTTGGCCTCAGGGAGCAACAGCAGCTCCGGGCAGGACATGGCAGCACTGGATGCTGCTGGGAGCAGAAAGCAGTTAGAACCTCTAAGCCAAAGGTGACATTGTGTGTCCCTGGAGGAATGGATGCCAGGACACAGCTTACCTGGGTGTTGAGCTCCTGCAGTTCTCTCCTGTGATCTGAGTGGAGCTCCTCAGCCTGCTGAAGAGCAGAATGAAGCTCAGACACCTGATTGATCTGGGCCAGGTTCTTTTCTTCCAGGGTTCTGAGGCTTAGATCCTTCTCTTCCAGAGACAGAGTCAGCCTGCAGAACAAGGCAACAGATGGACATGAGAGACATTTTTGTCCCTTGGGTGCTTCAGAGGTGACCACTATGTGAGGCAACACTTGGAATGTGTCAAGCTCTGTCTTGGGGTGGATGATGAGAGAGTGCAGAGCTTATGGGTCATGACAAAAGGACAGACAAGTAAGGGTGACATTGCTGTGGGTGTTTGCTAGAGGCCACCTGAATGGGAGGAGAAGTGGATGAGGCTTTCTACAGGCAACATAAAGCAACCTCAAAGTCACAGGCCCTGGTTCTTGTGGGCGACTTTAGCTTTCCTGCCATCAGCTAGAGCAGCAACACAGTGTGGGATGTTCCTGGAAAGCATTGATTACAACTTTCTGTCATAGGCAGTGGAGGATCCCACAAAGAATGGCATGCTGTTCAACCTTATCCTAACAATCAGAGAAGGCCTTGTTGGAGATGTGAAGCTTGGGGGCAGCCTTGGCTGCACTGACCCTGAATGAGATTGTAGAGTTTAGCTGGGGGTGAGGAAAAAGCAGGGCAGCAAGCATGAATACAACCATGGACCTCAGGAGAGCTAACTTTAGCCTCTTCCTGAAAGAAGGGATCTTCCTGAAAGAAGCGCATGGAAACAGGCCCTGCAGGGTAAAGGGGTCCAAGCTGATTTTCAAGGATCACTTCTTCCAGGCTCAACAATGCATCCTAGTGAGCAAGAAACTGGGCAAAGGGGGCAAGAGACCTGTGTGGATAAGCAAAGAACTCCTGTCATTCCTCAAGCGCAAGCAGGAAGTACACAGGAGATGGAAGAAGAAGGAGATGGAAGCAGGCTCAGGCCACTTGGAATGAATATAGAGAGATTGTCAGAGTAAGTACAAATGAGACAGGGAAGGCCAAGGCCCACCTGGAATTAAATCTGGGCAAGGATGTCAAGGACAACAAGAAGGGCTTTTTTAAATACATCAATAACAAAAGAAAAACCAAGGATCATGTGTGTCTGTTCCTAAATGGAAGGGAGACCCTGGTAACAGAAGATGCAGAGAAGGCAGAATTCCTGAGAGCCTTTCTTTGCATCAGTCTGTACTGAACAAGACCAGCCCTCAGGGATTTCTGGCCCAGGAGACCAGGCTAAAGGAATGCTGGAAAGAAGACTATCCCCTGGCAAGACTTTCCTTTCAAGGAGGACTGGGTTAGTGAATGCCTGGGCAAACCTGACATCCACAAGTCCATGGACCCTGACAGGATGTGTCCATGAGCGCTGAGGGAGCTTGTGGACACCAGAGCAAGACCACTCCCCATTATCTCTGAAAGGTCTTAAGATCAGGAGAGGTGCCTGGGGGCTGGAAGAAAGCAAATGTCATTCTGGTCTTCAAAAAGGGCATGGAGGAAGATCCATGGAACTACTGGCCTGTCAGGCTCACCTCAATCCCTGGAAAGCTGATGGAGCACCTCATTCTGGAGGCCACCTCTATCCACATGGAGGGACAAGAAGGTGACAGGAATGGTCAGCATGGATTCACTAAAGGTAAATCATGCCTGACCAACCTGATTGCCTTCTACAATGAAACAACTACCTGGGTGGAAGAAGGCAAAGCAGTGGATATTGTCTACCTTGATTTCAGCAAGACTTTTGTCACTGTCTCTCACAACAGCCTCCTGGGGAAACTCAGGCAGTGGGGGCTGGAGGAGTGGACAATGGGATGGACTGATAACTGGCTGAATGGCAAAAGCCAGAGGGTTGTAATCAGTGGCATGGGGTCTCATTAGAGGCCTGTCATCAGCGGTGTCCCCAAAGGCTCACTCCTGGACCTGCTATTGTTGAACTTGTTCATCAATGACTTGGATGAGGGAGTCAATGCCTCCCCAGCAAGTTCTCTGTGCAGCCCTTCAAGGGCACCTCAGCAGGTTGGAGAGATGGGCAGAGAGAAAGCTGCTGAAATTCAGCAAGGGCCAACGCAGGGTCCTGCAGCTGGGAAGGAACAGTCCCAGGCACCTGCACAGGATGGGGACAGCAGTTTTGCGGAGAAGGACCCAGGAGTCCTGGTGGACAAGAAACTCTCTGTGAGCCAGCAGTGTGTCATTGTGACCAAGGTGGCTACTGGGATCCTGGAAAGCACTGGGAAGAGCACTGCCAGCAGGTCAGGGAGTGATCCTGCCCCTCTGCTCAGCCCAGTGAGGCACATCTGGAATGCAGTGTCCAGGTCTGGGCTCTTCAGGACAGGAGAAACATGACACTCTTGGAGCAAGGCCAGCAGAGGCTGCAGAGATGATGAAGGGATTGGAGCATCTTCCTGATGAGGAAAGGCTGGGGGAGCTGGGGTTATTTAGCCTCCAGAGGAGCCCAGCTGAGAGGGGACCTCACCTCTGTGTCTGCAGGGAGAGCTCAGAGCAGGGAACAGGCTCTGCTTCGCATGGCCCAGCAATGGCACAAGAGGAATGGGCAGAAACAAATGCCCAGAACTTCCACCTGGACAGGAGGAAGAAATTCTTTCCTGTGCAGAGACTAAGCCCTGAACAGATTACCCAGGGAGGGTGTGGCGGCTCCCCCGTTGGAGACATTCCAGAACCATCTGGACACAATCCTGTTCCACGTGCTCTGGGAGGACCTTGCTTGAGCAGGGAGGTGGAACCAGATGAACCACTGTGGTGCCTACAACATTATACATTCTGATTCTGATCATCTGGCTTAGATAAAAAAAATCATGGGTTTAGCATGTCTTATACCAACAAAAGGTATCCAGATGCCAAGCTGATGCAATCCCAAAGGCTTCAACTTACTGGACCCAAGGTGGAGCTGATGGATGTGTCCAGCTCCTTACGCTGCAGCTGGGGCTGTGTTAACACACCCACCTAACAACAAAACACACCCCTAGAGGGAAAGAGCTACTCCAAAAACCTTTGTCTTCAGAAAAAACTGTAACTGAAAGCTTAAAAGAAAAGAAAATGAATCACAACATCCAGACAATGAGATGTGTCTGCAGAAAGAGTTCAGAACTCTGCCACTTGGGAAATGCTGCCAGAGCCTCTGGCAGGTGCAAAGAGGGAATCCATTCCTTACAACGCAGAGTCCCACAGGCTTCATTTACCTGGCTTTTTCCCGCTCTAGAGCATTCAAGGAAGCCTGAAATTCTGAATTTTGCTGTTCCACTTCTTCCCATCGATTCCTTTCCCTCTCCAAGTTCTGCAGGTGCACTTGCAGCTCCTTGTTCCGATTTTCTGCCTCCTCCAGCATCTTCTGGATGTGCTCAACCTCCAACACCTTCTGCTTGGACTGTTCCTGGGCCTCCCTCACATCTTGCTGAGCTCTC
>VZRM01002265.1:677344-696374 GCA_013397955.1 Grantiella picta | reverse complement strand
TATATATATGTATATATAATTATTACTTACTTACTTACTTGATTTTCTGCTTTGTTTTGGACTCTTGCTGGTATTTTAAGAGACTTTTATGAGAGGTCTTCTTGATTGTAGCTGATGATGGATGAGACCAATGCACATGTGAAGAATCAGTGTTTCCCTGTAGGCATTGCTCTGTGCTTCCCACCACTTAATTTTATGTAAACCTATCCCTGAGTATGATGAGACTTACCTGTGATTTTTCATATGCTGCTTCAGATTTTCCTACCCTGACTGATTCTAAATCACTTGCAAACATTACTGTCTCTTCTGTAGCTACCATTTTTCAGATCTTACATAAACAAGCTCAGCAGCAGTGGTCTCAGGACAGGGCCTTCAATGACCCTGGTCATGATGTCATTTTGTGGTGAAAACAGACCATGTATTCCTTCCCTCTGTTTTCTAGTATTCAAATAGTTTTTAAACCAAAAGTGACCCTGATCTTCTATGCCATGGCAGCTACATTTCTTTAAGAGCCTTTGAAGTTTTAAAGAACTGTCAAACAGGTTTTGCAAAAAAAAAAGGGGGACCAAGTGCAACATTCTTATTCTTCTGCATGATGACTGCATAAATGGTAACAGATTTCTAAGGCTTAACATTTTCCTACAGCAGGTGGGCAAACACTTTCTTGACATAAAACTGGCTCCCCTGTCTACGAGTTCTATAGTTTATTCTATTTTTACAAGTTTGCCACGGCAGAAGTTAGATTCACTGGTTTGTAGCTTCACAGGTCACTCCCAGGTCTCATGCTGAAATATGATTTCTTTTAAACTGGCTTTGTAATATTTTTGGTGCTAAGGCTACTATGGATGCATTTGGTCATATGTTATAATTGGTAGTTTAGGTATTTCACAGCCTGGGTCTTTCGGAATTTGTGCATGAAAAATTTACGCTGATTTCTATAGCTTGCAATAAATTTGTTCAAAAAGCCCTTCTTTTAGCTGTAGAACTGAAGATTTCCCTCAAACGTATTCCCTGTAAAAACTGGCTTTGGTACAAGAACTACAATGCTTTTCCCTGTTGCAAGAAAGCTCATAGGCCTTCTATTCCTAATATGTAGATGGTATTTGATAGGTAAAGTGTAAGGTGATCAAAGATCAGATATGAACTTGTCTCTAGGGTGGCATGGATATGTTTCTCTATATTTTGCCCAAATTTAATGAATTCTTTTCATATTTGAAATTTTTGCAAGACCGACTTCTGGTCACCGTCAGTGTGAAACATCTCTGGATAACAGCCCAGAGTGGCAGCAAGGGCTTTGTAAAGTGCTGGCAAAAACCCCAGTTTTTGAAAAGAGATATGCCCATATCACAGCCTTTCTCCAACACACAAAACTAGGAATTTTAAGAACTTTAGGATTTTTTTCCATAATGCCTAAGAAGTTTGAACTTTCCGTTTTTTTCTAAGTAGGTAATAATGATGTGATTGCTGGAATTTGTTTTGCGTTTGAGAATTCAGAAGCAAATCGAACTTGTGAAGTTTTATATTCATTTTAATGGCAAAGATTGAAAACTTGCATGCAGGTTTTTAGAAGCAAAAGCTACAATTTCTGGAACACTCCGTGGGGGCATGGGGAAGTCCTTCACTGTAACAGAGGCTGATTAAGAGCTGGAAGATTTTTGTGAAACTATATTGTCAGGAGTCATGTAACACCATTGCATGGGTCCCAACTCGGCAGTTACTGTTTTCCAGCCAGTGCCACCTGCTAAATCTAAAGTTCATCATATTAGAATAACAATGAGATGAAATTAGCTGGTAGTGTGTGGGGCTTAATTCATGTCTTACAAAATCCATACAGCAGATTATGTGGACAAGACACAGCATGTAACATTATATGGCAGACAAGCAAGTGAGACAATGTGGACTAATGAAAAGTTTCTGCAGCAGGTGTTGACTGCCTCGTGCATCATCATCATCTCATTACAATAACAAGTGGGAGCTAGAACAGTGAATACAGAGACAGAAAATTTGCCTTAGGTTGGCCCTACCGTATTGTACAATTCCTCTAGCCGGGAGATGGTGAGAAAACGATGCATGCTTACTCCATTTTCAATGAGTAATTTCACAAAATCCACTCTGTCCAACACCAGTGCATCCAGCATTGCTTGCTCAAGGGACCCCACCTGCAAAGCAAGTGATTAATTGAAGCTGTTCCTGGGCATGGCAGGCTGCATCCAGGTGGTTCAGTCACTTTAGCACAGGCAGGGAACCCTGACAAAATTCTGAGGGTTGGCCTTCTATGCTTGAAATGGGATAACCACAGTTTTATCTGTAACAGTTTTTCTGACTCAGGGCTGCATGTCAAAAATGAGTATCAGAGTACTAGGTTAAAACACTCTAGGAAAAACAGATTAGGGCAAAGGAACTGGAACCAGAAAACTGGTGATCACATGTCCACCCTATTCACCATCTCATTATTATTGTTATTTCTTCTTTTCCTGTCAAACATTTTATTTATATTGGACATATTTGCTATGTGCACACAAACTCATTTTACTAGAGTTTTCTTCTGTTTGTAGTGTGGAAACTGAGGGAAATTTGAACACCCAGGAAACAGAAATAGCTTCACAATTTGCATTTCTTTGAAGGCCCAAATGCAAGAGGTCTTCTTACACAAAATGTCTCCTTGTTATCTATTATAGCTCAGGAGGAGTTAAAATGATGAGAAATTATCTCACCCTTCCAGCTTTTAGCTTGTAGAATTTATGCAAATTCTTGCTATGATTGGTGATGAAGAGATAATAATAAGGACTGTTTAGTGCCATTAAAATCCCCCTTATATTTTGACATGTACTTCTGCCCAATATCAAAGACAAGATAAATAGTCCTGTTCGCTCCATAACTGAAAAGGCAAGGATTTTTGTACTAACTTTTAGGGGCAGCAAGCTGCAGAAAGCTACATTTAAAGCAAGGATATTTAAACAGAAGCATTTCCTATTGTTATAATTTTTCCATGGGGAATTGTAAATGCTTATGTAATGATAGCATATGAAATTTTAATGACAGTGATGAAACAAGTGTCACAGTAGTGACTACTGTGGTCCAATTAAAACTTCTGAGTGAAGGTAAGTTAGGCTTTAAAGAGATACAGGTAGATATCAAGGCCTTCAGATTTTTTTTTCTGGGTGACTTCTGCCACTGTAAAAGCTGCAGCACAATTTCCTCTACCTGATGTAGCATTCAACAACCTCTCTATTTACAGCCCTATCACTCCTGAAGAAAATCTATGCCCCTGGTGCTCCCTGGGAATGGTGTTAGCTGGAGCACAGGATGGGGTAGATGTAGAGCAGGCAGACTGATGCAGAGCAGCAGTGGGCACAGAACTAACATCATCTGAGGTCTGCAGGCACAGTTCATCTGTGGTGATACTGCTTATCAGCTCCTGTGGTCTATCTGACCTCCAACATTTGTGTGGCATATTTTTTATGTCAAATCAGCACCTTAAATTCAGTATTTGCACATAAAAGCATGCTGTTTGAAGAGAAAAATGTAGTTTTGACTGTCCTTGAATTTCTAGCCTACCACTAAACCACAGCAGTACACAAATACTCAGATAATCAGTTTTTTCTCAGCCTGCAGAATCATGCTTGGTAGTTTAAATCTGGTACTTCCCGTTTCTTCAAAGGAATGGTTTCCTACTCTTCAGGCATCGCTAGATGTCACCATTTCCTTGGACAACAGAACGCATCAGCATCTCTGTAAGTGTGCCTGCCTTCAACAGCTGTGACTGGGAACCGTGGGCTTGGCAGGACACAGTGTATTTTAAACGATGCTAAAACCACCACTGCCAACAGAATGGATTTCATACTCTGCAGGGTTCAAAGCGTTTCCAATAGAAGATGCTGTATATATACACATGTATTTATATACTGTACCGGCCACTGTTGCCCATAAATAAAGATCTGACTGCGGGCGATGTCTACTCTGTTCCAGGCTAGTGCTAGGCTCAGCTGGTCGGGAGCAGAGGCGTTAGCTCCTGTGTATACAAACAGAGGTGCAGGGAGGAGAGCAGGAGACAAGAGAAACAAGACATTAGGCTCATTATCTCATGGTAATTCCTCGTTGTTAAAAATCTCAGAGATGTCTGTGTCATTTCTGTAACTGGTCACAGATTAAAACAAATCCAGACCTTCCACTGCACCTGTAAAAAAAATTGGTTCTCAAATCTGGATCTATAGTTCTGAGATTGTCTCAGAAACATTAATTATTTCCTCTTCAAAATAGAGCAGATACAGGTGGCATCAGAAGAGGCAATTTGCGGTGGACTAAATTGGTTTCCCTCCTATCAGACAGGAAGCGAGAGAACAAGCCAGGGTACAGATGGAGCTGCTGGAATACACACACACCCACACGTATCACATGAGCACACATGTACACACATGCACACACACATGTCTCTAGCAATAACAAGTAGATTCCACTCATACAAACATCATTGATTTCAGCAGCTGTGCATTTTTGGGCATCTTATGCATTCCAACTCGATGAAAAGCACAGGAATTTCTCCCCTATTTGTAGAGAGGGGGTCTTGATGGAACAAATTTCCCTTCATATATGAAATATCCATGTATGAAAGCACTCTATAAAGCAAGGTATAATAAACCCAAATTAAATGAGAAACTGTGCCAATGATAAGATGGACTTGGAGCTGTTTGTTTTTGGAAGGGAGGGTATGTTTTTCCCTGTCGTTTTAATGGACACTGTGGGACATTCCTGCCCTGCTGTGCTTTTTTAATATTTCACGGTTCTCAGCTGATTTGTAATAATAAAACAGCATTTGTGCTTCAGTGTCACAGGGAGAACTGGCCTGAATGAACTGATCAACCAAACAAATAAAGGGCCCTTTGACTTTTAACTACATATCTGCCTGCAGTCGTTAGGTGATTGTATAAAGGCTCATTTTTTAGAGACTTCATACCTCTACTGTTATTTTGTGTTTATTAATTCTTATACTGGTATCATGGAGTGAGGATAAATAACAGCTTTTCATTACTTCAAAGCATTTCTGTCCCCATTTCAGTGCTATTCAAACCCACACACTGCTCCATTTGAAAGTGGACTCCGAAATTGAAGGCAAGGAAAACATAAAGCTGGCTGCTGAAATTCTGTGAAGACCTTAATGAAAACCCTCGTGAAGCTTAGCCTATAGTTTAATTTCATAAGTCTCAACTTTGAAATCAGTTCACAGCTGACATTGCCTAATACTTGTCAATACCTACAATAATTGTTTGGGAGATGGTGGTCTGTGAATCATCCAAAACACATTCATATAGGAATGAGCTCTGATAAAAAGGTGCACAATGCAGGAACAGAACAGAATTGAAAGAAATGAACAAGAAGAAAAAGAAAAGTGGAAATGTTTCTGTGACTTCTGTGGCTAAGAAGTATCAGGATCCCCCTTTGCTCAAGACACAACTTCTCACTGCTATATACTACAACACAGACACAAGCTCTCACAAGAGACCTCATGGGGAATGCCAACAACATCTGAAACTTTCAGAGGTTCTTACACAAGCAACATGAAGCATTCAAGAACAGAAAATATTTACCTTTGGGAAAGGCAAAAATGTCTCTACATTTCAACACCTCAAGATTTATTTATAAAACCAGAAAAAAAAATATCTGCAGTGAGTATGATAGTGTAAGTTAAACACAGAGAGCAAATAATGTTCTACCCCCTTCTGAAAGGAAACAAGAGATCTTCTCATCAGATCTCCTCGTTCCCAACCACATGCCTCTAGAAGTGAGAGTTTCAGTGGGTGTTCAGACAAGGTCTTGGGTGAGCCATGGAGGAAGCACAGGGAGGAATTCTAAAACCCAGGGCAGTGATGGTGACCCTACAGCCTGACAACATTTCACACATGTGATCAGGGAGCTCCAATTCCCGATTTTCCCACTACAACCTACAGTCTGGCTAGCTAGGGGTGCTGTCTAGTTAGAAATCATTTTGGATCAAGAATAGATCAGATGGACTTGGGGAGGAAAGTGAGCTACTTACGCTGCCCCCACTTCAGACAAAGGTCAAGCTAAATCACTGAGGCTCCAGGTGAATAACTTCTGAGCCCTAGCAGGGAGTGTTCTCCAGTTTGTGTCAACTGACCCTAGCAATCCTGGGCCTTTTAATGCTTCAAGAAAGATTCAGCTGGCAGATGAACACAGGGTCTTCTGATGCATCTGATCACAGAAAAAAGCAGCTGGCATGGGGCATGAGGTGGTGCCTGCTCACCTGTTCATCAAAATTGTTTCCTTTGAGCATGATCATTGCTCCAAATACTGAGCAGAGGGGAAAGCAAGCCATGGTCCAGCCTGTGTCCTTCCCATCTCTCTTTATTGTGCTTAAGGCTGCCAGCAATGGCCAGGCTTTCCTGTGGATGCATGTGCAGTCCCAGAGTTGATGGTCTTCTCAGTGCTTGTTGCAATCTAATTGTCTCACAGAGTATTGCAGACATCTGGCAGTCGAAGAAATGTCTGGTGTCTCAAGGGGATATTGTACTCCATGTCTGAAGCAGTCTATCAGCCAGGGTGTAGACTGGGCAGTACAGGTGAGCATGCTGGGGCTCTGGTGCATGTGGTGGAATGGGTACTTCCAGAGTAAGTTTCTTGCTGGAAAGCCCTTGCTTCCTTCTCCTCTTCTGGGTCTTTCCTGAGGTGTTTTCAGGTGAATGTGGATACTACTGACGTTACTTAAGAGGAGAAGGAAAATCAAAGCTATCAATGTTAGTACAGAGCAGCATATGGGCTGTGGATGCCTTTTAATTGATTTTTTTCTAGGACAGAACTGATGGCCTTTGTCTCACATGAAAAGGAAGTATTCAGGCTATTTTAGGTGGAATTCTACCCAGTATTAAGAAGCATGAATGATTCCACTTGTATAAGAAAAACTCCACAGAAAAAAGGTGAGATAGGCTTTCTTAAGATACTGTCTCTTTCAATAATTTCCTTGACAGTTTTCTGCACCACAGAGAACGGATTTGAGTCAATAGGAAGAATCCAAAAAGTGATTTTTCTGGGTATGTATCTCACTCATGAGCATCACTGTAACGTGTCCAAATCAAAGCCAAAGGATATTTGGGAAATAAAGAAATAAGGGAGAGTTGATAAATCATTGCATTGTATTATTTTAATTACCATCTCATAGTTATTGCATTAAATAAATCTCTGTAATATTTACCCAGTATTCTGGTGTCTGGCTGATTGTAAGATATGGTCCTCAAAAGAATGTTTTATGACTATGACAACATCTGCAGTGTGACTCTTTCTTTCACCTGCTCCTAGAAGAAAAGTTGCATTTGGGATGCAATACATTGTTTTGGTGGTATTTTATCTTGGTATAGATATTGCTGGATATAGACAGACTACTGGTACAGCTGTTAGTTCACGCAGATGTTAATTTTATTTTCTGAGTCATCCAGGAGTGCTTGGGTATCTTGTATAGACTCTTCTGGTAAAAAGTCACATTGTCTACTCAGTATCTTGGACCAAAAATGCAATACTCTTCCTTGATGATAAAGCCTGGGACCATAAACTTGATGTTGTATCCTTGGTGAGTCAGGGTACACATCAAACAATGAGTATTGTGCACTTGCAAGACTACTGAAGAGCTTTAAATATACTTATTACTACAGGCTTTTACATACTGGCTAAAGCTTACTGTGACAAACATAAACCCCTAAAGGATTCTCCTGGAAGAGTCTATGATCTTGCTGCTCAGGAAACTAGAAAGCTGAAATGACACAAAACTGATCAACCTAGACAGAAATGGTTGTGGGACACTAATTTCCACAGTGCACCTAAGTGTTATCAGTGTCCTCTCTGGATCATTATCTAAAGAAAAGTCCTAGAGAAAACAGCAATCCTAATTAACTTTTTACTCTGTATCTCAGCAGGTCTGATGCTTCCCTTTCAGCAGCTCTTTGGTGCAAAGGCTGTGTTTCCACTGCATTTGTTACAAGAATCATCCTGGCATTTAGGAAACCAGCTGACAATAACAAAGCAGATAGCAAGACCAGGTATAAGTGCAGTAACCAGATATCTGACCTAACTCTGAAACCTTTTTGTGTCCGTGGTTTCATGGTTGGCAGTCTACCCTGAGACATATGATACTCCAAGATGGCTATTCAGTGAGCATGAATCATGACTTATTCACAGGCTGGAAAGTATGCAGAGACATCAGCTCTGCATTAGCCTATCATGGCTTATCTCAGACGGCTACAGGGCAGTGATGTCACTGCAAGCACACACACCACACACCACCTCTTCCCCAGTGCTGACAATTGCTCTGGGGAGGCTTCTGGAGCACCATCTGAAACACGGCTGGTGCTAGTCTGCTCCAGACATTGCAACAGCTTTGTGAACTAGGATCTTTGATGCCACTTCAAAACAAGTGTTTTTTTAGAACATCTCCATATGCTGTCTTTAACTTCCCTGTCATATGCCTTCTGCTTCACTAGCAGCTGCAAAAGGACAAAATCCACTATGGTGTGAGTTCCAACTGTTCAAGTTAAGAGAGCACAAACAGTTAAACTCTATTGATAAACCTGCCTGCTAGAAACTCATGCCTTTGGAAACTTACTTCCCACATTTGTGTCTCTCAACACCAAAAAAAAAAAAAAAAAGAATTTTCAAACCATATGCTGTTGTGACATCCATGCAATGTAAATTGATAACCAGTTTGGATGCCATTCCGTAGTTTATTGAAGATCACTTCCAAGAACGATAGATCTTGCTGACAAGATTAAACAGTGACTTGTGAAAACAAACAAGGAAATAATATGTGGTGCTGGGTTTGGGGCTTGTGGAATATGCTGTCCAGGAGAGCTCCTGAATTGGCAGTGTATCTGGCGTGGGTTGAAAATGAGATAAATTCATCACAAATTTTACACAGCAAGCAGAAAATTATACTTTGTGTTTCCACACCCTTGCCCCCTCCTCCCTGAGCAGATCACTCACACCGGGGTGGGATGGGTCATTAGCTGATATACTCCTCTTGCACTATCAAGAGCTGCAAATTCCTCATCAGTGAGACTGAGGAAAAGTTACTGGTAATCACTCACCAGTTTCATACTTTGTTCTGCCCCTTTTTTCACACAGTACTGGAGAGTAGGAAGAAATTAATTCTTAAATTTAAATGTACTAATTTCAAGATAGCTCAGACCCTGTCTTCAAATCTTATTACAATTATTATTTTGCTTTAATTTTAGGGATTATGCAACTGTTGCAAATAAGTTTCCAATGGCACTCCAATGCCATGAAAAAAAATTCAATTAATTTTACTTATTACAAATAAATAACTTCGTAAAAATCAATAGACAAGTGGTTCAGTATTGCTACCTTAGACTTCCTGATTTGATGCAAAACCCAAGTATGCATCAGGCTAGTGAGGAATATTTACAGAAAGTCAGAACATCTTTCAAGGTGGGCCAGAACAGTTGTACAAAGATATGGTGTGAATAGGGACAACTGACTTGGCTGAGACAACAGATCTCATATTTGCACATATCGATTACATGCCTTGTGATCAGAAGGCTCCTATGAACCAGAGGTAACCAATAAATCTGATCTTCATTGAATACCTCCATAATCAGAAGTATTGGGGTGCAGGAAAGATGACACATGTCTAAGTTCCTCTGGCTTTTCCTAGAGCAAGAAACAAGTGCTGCTGCCACCAGCAGATTTTCAAATCAAGATTCTCAGACAAGCATGGAAGGAGATGCCAAAAGTACTTACACAGATCCACGCACCTTCTGGGCTAACAAAAGTTCCTTATGATGGCTTGCACCATTTACATGAAGATGAAAGGCAATTTTATTTTACTAAGGGGCCAACAGCACCAGTTAGGCACTTGAAAAATGGATATTCTAGATCAGAGAGGACTAGTCATATTCTGAGACGGCAACCATTAGAACAGTTGTTCACGTAAATGCTGCAGATGAACATTTCATATAGAAAACAATCCCTCTCATGGGCCTGTGATTTACTGTCTTCAGCTTCCAACAGTCAGTTCTTAGAAGACTCCAGTGATCTATGTTGGGAATCAGACCTTAAAAACATATCCACAAAAAGTGGAATCACAACTCTAAGACATTCTTCTTATTATTAATAGAAAACAACAGAAGTTCTTTCAGAGATATTGTTAAGAATAAATGTGAAGAGAATAACTTCACACTGAGGATAATGGAGTATTCAGCTATATTTAAGATAAAAATGGAATCTGTAATTATATTTTTTCCTAGGTACAAAAAGGAGGAATTTGGTGATGGGTGCAATTCTTGACCCTTGTTTTGAATTAATTTTTTTTCCTTCACCTTGATTTATATTGCTTCTGTGTGAAGATGTCCAAAATGCTTTGAGATTTAATTATGTAGATGGCTAAAAATCCTCACCTCAGGCTAGCAGCAGCTAAATAGTCATGTTATCTGCAGGAACAACAACTGATTGAAAAGATCTGAAGAAGTGGAGAACGCAATATGACAGAAAACTAAAGAAACAAAAACTATTGGGGCAGGGTAACTTCAGCTTATTTCCTTTGTTGATAGCTATCAGCTCTCAATCATACATTTGAAGTGGCCAGTGCTTGTTTACTTTTCTTGTTCATACTTTTGTTTTAAGTGTTTGAAGTGAAACTTTTAAAATGAGATTAAAAGTTATGCAGAAGGTAAAAAGCTATTTTGCATGGTTAGGTGAAAGTTACTCAGGCTTTCTCTCTTCATACAGCTTTTGTGAACTTGAACAGGAAGAAATGAAGAAGAAAACTGATCCTGGAACAAGCAAGAATAAGTCCCATTACTGTTTGAATATCCAGTACATCTATTACATTTTCTGCTGTGACTCAAATTCAAGACTGCCACAGCTGTACCATCTTATTCGGGTGTGCCTGTGGCAACAGCTAACTATGAAAGAGTCTCATGAAGAGTAATTTTTCCCAGTCACCTTTGGAAGTCCATTCCCTTATGTTTCTCAGGCTGCACTTTAGATCTGTTTGGTATGTCTTCTCTGTTTTTCAAATCAGCATGGTCTGTATGATATAGCACAAACCAGTCCAGACAGCAACGAGATGACCTTGGTGATTGATAAATGTAGTTTGTGAAAATCCCTTTTAGGGGAACACCATTCAAATGGAGGGCTAGAACCTCCCAGTCCTTGTTTAGTCAGTAATCCTTCATTTGGACAGTTCAGTGTGCTTCAGAGCCTTTAAAATCTCACCTGTTTCTGTACTTGAAAGCAGATACTAAATTACTAGATAATATAACATTTTGAAGAGAGGTAAGCTAAATGGTGTGTCTGCATGACCAGGGTCTATAATGAACTGTAGCAACAGAAAATTTATTTTAAGACAACCTTTTAAGAGCGTAAGTGTAACATGTAATGACTTGGAAAGATTTAAGAACTGCCAAGTTTAAGATTAAAAGCCCAACCACCCCAATAGTGGAGTTCTTAACTCTACAAGTGCAGGCTGAAAAGAATCTCACACTATTTCCAGACTTTCCTAGGAATGACCACAGATAACATTTTACTTTGACAATGAGCCAGCTTTATCTAAATGGATGTTCTAGCTACCAAGGTAATCTAACTCTGAGAAATTCTTTGGCTGTCTTGTGAATTCTAATCTTCTCAAGTAACTGGTGTGGAGGTCACCACTGATGTTTCTTGTGACACATTAGTGATTGTGGGTGGAGAACACAAATTCAGAAAGGAAAACCAGCAGCTCTTTAAACATTAAAGAAAGAGCTGGATTTGTATAAAGCAGTTAGAGCAAAAAACACACTTCGGTTTCATGGTATAGATTTACTATCTTGACAGACACTGTCAAGAAATGGAGGTTTCAGCACATCAGGGACAGACTGGATTGATACAGACTCATTGCAGAGTTTAACTCTGTTACCTTTTAGTAGTGCTGTCAGGATAGCTAAATCAATGTCCTGGTGTCCTTCTGATCCCATGCGAAAAACTGTGATCTGCAATGTTAAGAGACAATACCATTATTGAAACCAGGTAATTAAAAAAGAAAAAATACATCAGGGCAGCATGACTTGAACCTTAAAATGTCCTGATGGCTATGAGACAATCTTACTTTACTTGCTTAACGAGAAGCTTATTAAATAGGAATAATACACAGTATTTTTTGTGACATAAAATTTGGTAAGAAAGAAATTGTATTAATGATCATACGGAAAAAAGGTGTTCAGTGACACTTACAGGGTAAAATTATATATAAAGAAATATTCTTGTATTAGAGTGGCATTAGGCTTAGTGTTCCCAATCGATTACGAAGAAGATTTAGTTGTATTATGAATGTGGACCTAATTGATGGCATATGGCACAGAATAAATATTTTCAAGTGATATTAGAAACCTATTCAACCTTGTGATTTTATGGAGCAGAGAGTTAGAAAATTAATCTAAGAATTATGCTTCTGTAACAGGTCCATGAATGTCTTCAGCCATGAATGGCCAATGACCTATCACTCTAGGTTATAGGCTCTGAGACAGTGAGGTGAGATACCCAATCCATAAATAATAAGAATTAATACAGTGCAGCTGCTCTTTCTAGCCAGATTGACTCTTGGTTAAGACTGCACTGAAACATACAGAAGTGTAAATCCCCTTGCTCCTCTTGTTACCATGGCAACAGCTGTTTTTGGACCTCTGATTCTTGAAGAACCAACAGACATTGCAGCTTTTTACTAGTGTCTTTCCTTCACTCATGAAAACTGTGTCATCATTTTGATCTGAATAGCTGTTATCTATTTTTTCTTTTGTCACTATGGACTGCCTCAGTTCCTTTTCTTTTTTAGTGATACCTTTAACTAGGAATTGCATACACGTACTTTACACTCATATTGAGCAACATATGCTGTTTCCATGTTCCTAGATTCCTACTCATACAGCACTGAACTGCAGCAGCATCTGATATAGAGCAAACATCAGGGCACAAAGAGCTGGCTACCATCACAGGAGAAAGGATTTATAAAGTCCGAAGGACAAGGCAGAACTTTGGTGATAAGCTTCAGTGTGACAGATGAAAAATGCTGCAGAGCATATCCCAGGAAATGCAGTGCAGCTCTCCTCTAGCACCTACTGTGCCTTCATTTGGTCTTAGAGCTCCAAGGGTTTCAGAGGCTTTGGCATCAATGATAGTAGTACAGCATCTTAGAGGCTAAAAAGGCAAACTGGATAAAGTAACAAGAAAATGGCTTAGCTCCATTAGTCAATTGAGTTAGGTGACGTCTAAAACAATTAATATAAGAAATTACTTATGTTAGGCAACTTCCCCAGTTAAAGTACACTATTTACAAGTTAGACGTACTTTGACCCTTCAAAGTGCTCTTGAGATAAAGCATAAACGATACTTTAATGAAGTGTTTTCTCTCTCCCTCTGGAATTTGCAGATGTTTCTGGCAAACTACTTGATGTTTATCTCCATACTGCAAATTTAGAATAGAATAGAAATAGAATAGTAATAGAATAGTAGCAGAATGGATTATTTCAGTTGGAAAAGACCATCAACAATCACCTAATCCAACTGCCTTGGTCCACTTCAGGGCTGACCAAAAGTTAAAGCATGGTCCAAATGCCTCTTAAACACAGACAAGCATGCAGCATCAACCACGTCCCTAGGAAGTCTGTTTCAGGTTTGACCATTTTCTTGTAAAGAAATGTTGGATGATAATTTTCCTAATTTTTTCCTTTTTCCTCAATGACTGGCAATGTAACTTTCCCTGCAGTGCAGGCAGTCTGCCCACAGGTAAAGTGAGTAGAAATATACATTTCTATCTATGTCTCATCTCAAAACACAATCAATCTGTGAGATGATGAGATCAGACCCTCCACTGTACGTCATGTGCTCCCCATGACAAACTTGGAGGTAGCAAGAAATGGCAAAGTGTCCTTCTCTGTCTTTAAGGCCTCAGGAGAGGCAGTCTGCACACTGGGGACTGAACATCACTGGACAACACAGTAGGGAGGAGGAACAAACATCTCAAATGAAACACATGATCAGTGAACTCCCAGCTTAATAAAAAGGAATCATATAAATTGCAAGCACTGAACAGCTTATCACCCCAGGAAAATTAAAGGAAGCACCTTTCATATATTGGAGCACATATAACCTTAAACTTCAATTATTTTTCATCCCTCTTCCCATGCATCAGAAAAATAAACCCAGTTCAGCAGAACAAAGTGTTGCTGTATTAAAAAGAAAATGGAACTATGTAAATGACTTACATCAGAATAAAAAGGCTGTCTTTCCACATCAACTATTGCTTTATTATTATTTTTAAGAGGCCTAGCATAATTCAAGTGCTAAAATAAAGAAGACAAATAATTGGGAAAAAAAGAAGGAAATTGAAAAAGTGCTCAGACTCATACTAAAATTACAATTCTGGGATCATGTCTGAGACTGAATTAGAATTTCAGGTAGAACCAAGGAAAAATATGATACTAGCAACAATCATATAATCATATAATCATATAATTTTTTAATTTGGAAAAGACCTCTAAGACCATCCATTTCAACTATTAACTGCCAAATACACCACTAAACCATGTTCAACATAAACTCATCTTTTAAATACCTCCAGGAATGGTTACACAACCACTTCCCTGGACAGCCTGTTCCAGTGCTAGACAAGCCTTTCAGGGAAGATTTGTTTCCTAATATCCAATCCAACCCTGCATCTGGTGCAGCCTCAGGCTGTGCTCTCCTGTCCTGTCATCTCTTACCTGGGAGAAGAGACTGATCCCTGCCTCATCACCACCTCCTCTCAGGTAGTTCTAGAGAGTGATAAGGTCTCCCCTGAGCCTCCTCTGCTCCAGGCTAAACACATCCAGCTCACCCAGCTGATCCTCATGAGATTTGTGCTCCAGACCCTCCCCAGATTTGCTGCCTTTCTCTGGACATGCCTCAGCACCTCACAGAATCACAGAACACCCCAAGGGTCACACCATGTGCCTGAGAGCATTGTCCAAATGCTCCTTGATCTCTGTCAGGCTGGTGCTGTGACCACTTCCCTGGGGAGCCTGTTCCAGCACCCAATCACCCTCTCAGTGAAGAACTTTTTTCTGATATCCAACCTGAACCTCCCCGACACAACTTCAGGCTCAAAACCAAACACAGGACTCAAGGTGTGGCCTCGCCAGTGCCAAGCACAGAGGGATGGTCACTGCTCTGGTCTTGCTGGCCACACTGCTGCTGGTGTGAGTCAGGATGCCATTGGCCTTCTTGGCCACCTGGGCACACTGCTGGCTCATGTTCAGCTGGCTCTCAACCAAATGCCAACTTAATTTCAAAATGCTCTGAGTTCAGGACCTCAAAGACTCAGCTGTGCACTTCTGTCTTTTCTGAATGCACAGAATCTTTCAGGCAGTAAACAGGTATTTCAGTCTCTTCTTATGGTTTACATTTCTGTCACTATCCATAACTGCTTTCTCTCAGTGGCAGATGCACTTCTCTTGTTTGAGGTAACTGAACTTTTGTTCAGGCAGATACTCAGCAAGTAGGAGTAATCAAAGTTAATCCTATTGTGTGAGGCTATCAGTGAGAAAACAGCACCAACCCCACCCCCTCCCTCCCAAAAAACAGAAAAAAAAAGTCTGGCTGGAGCCTGGGCTGATAAGCAGAACACAGCAGAAAATCTGTGTAGGAATCAACCACTTTACACTATAAATATCTGCAGACAAGGCGTTGTTTGAGCTATCCCTCCATAGCATTCCCTCATAGCTGGCTGAATGGCAGCAGTCTCTCCTTCAGGAGGGATGCCTCTCACAGTTATTCCTTGATGCTAAGAGATTTTTTACCTGGCACCAGATATTGAAGGGTTGATAAAAGACATTTTTCTGCAAGCATGCAAGGTTTAAAATACATATAGCAACCTTTAGTTTCCGTAGACAGAGGCATGAGGAAATGCAGACATATCAAAAAGTATTTATGCAGAATTTACACTTATAAATGCCCAATATCTTTAGGTTTAAAAAAATACTGTCTTGCTGGAAACCTCTTGTTTTGGTGTTTTCTTTTCTGTGAGGTAACAGCTAAGAATTTTATGTTTGCAATGTGGTCACTTAACTCCAAGAGTCAATAATGTATCTCACAACCTGGCAGTGCTACTTACAGATGCACTGGTGGGTGAATTTCTGCAGAGAACTGATAAGCAACACACTGGTGCTGTTACAAGAGGACATCGGCTGGAGCCCTGTTAGAACGGGCTACAGATGCTGCTGCACTAAAAACATGCTGTGCTAAAGGAAAATATCTGGGTCAGTAAGCTCTACTCCCAGCTACCTCTTGCTGGATCAATGTCTTGCATCTCAGTAGATGCAAAAATAACAGAAAATTAAAGACTCAGAAACCCATGAAATAAATCATTGCTAAGAAAAATGTGAAGAGAAAGTGCCTAAGAGCTTTCTTCTTTCAGTGAAGAGAAAGTGCCTAAGAGCTTTTCACCTACCTAGCATAGACCCTCTAAGCCTGCCGTGGAGTTGTACTCTCTGGACAACTTTAGTGGGAAAAAAAATAGAAGGAAGAACAGCCTAGTAAGGTGTGTGTGATGGTTTGACCCTGGCCAAATGCCAGGCACCCACGACAGCAACTCACTCACTCTCCCCTGCCACAGCTGGGCAGAGGAGAGAAAAAAAACTTGAAGTGAAGTTCATGAAGTGGTCATGCATTGAGATAAGCAGGAAACACTCCCCGGGCAAAACAGGCTCAACTTAGAGTTACTAAGTGAATTTATTACTAACAGAGACAGAGGAGGATAAAGAGAAGTAAAATAAGCCCTTTCTTCCTCCAACCCTTCCCTCCAACAGCAGAGGGAACAGGGTATGGGGGGAGGTTTGGTCAGTTCATCACCAAGATCTTCTTCTGCTCAGGGAGACGAGTCCTTCTCCTGCTTCACCATGCCTTCCACAGGAGACAGCTCTGCCCCACCATGGTCCACTCTCACAAGCAGCAGTCCTCAATGTAAGTCCCTCCCGTGGGCAGACAGTCCTCTCAAAACTGCTGTGGTGTGGGTCACTAGTCCATGGGGTGCAGACCTCCAAGGACAGGCTGCTCCAGCCTGGAAGCAGGGCCTCCTTTCTCCACCAGGTCTCCCTTGGTGTCACAGCCTCCTCCAGGCATCCTCCCGCTCTGGTGTGGGCACCTCCCCAGGGCTGTGGGTGATCTCTGCATCCTCATGGACCCCATGGGCTGCAGGGGCACAGCTGCCCCACCATGGGCTCACCCTGGCCTGCAGAGGATTGTCAGCTCTGGCACCTGGAGCACCTCCTCCCCCTCCTCCTCCACTCACCTTGGTGTCTCCATGTTCATTTTCCCACCTCACATGTTCTCACCTCCTCCTCCNCTCCCGTGGGCAGACAGTCCTCTCAAAACTGCTGTGGTGTGGGTCACTGTTCCACAGGGTGCAGACCTCCAAGGACAGGCTGCTCCAGCCTGGAAGCAGGGCCTCCTTTCTCCACCAGGTCTCCCTTGGTGTCACAGCCTCCTCCAGGCATCCTCCCGCTCTGGTGTGGGCACCTCCCCAGGGCTGTGGGTGATCTCTGCATCCTCATGGACCCCATGGGCTGCAGGGGCACAGCTGCCCCACCATGGGCTCACCCTGGCCTGCAGAGGATTGTCAGCTCTGGCACCTGGAGCACCTCCTCCCCCTCCTCCTCCACTCACCTTGGTGTCTCCATGTTCATTTTCCCACCTCACATGTTCTCACCTCCTCCTCCTCTCTGGCTCAGAAAAATGGTGTGCACACTTTGATTTGTTTTCTTTAAATATGTAATCGCAGAGGTGTAACCAACACCTCCAGTTGGCCCAGGCTGGTCAGCAGCATGTCCATCATCTTCAGAGCCATCAGAGATTGGCTGTGCTGGACATGGTGAAAGCTCCAGCGGCTTCTCACAAAAGCCATCTTTGTGGCCCCCCGTGCTACCAAAAACCAGGCCAAGCAAAACCAACCCAGCATGCATATGGAATCCAGGACATTTCATTACAAAATAGTAAATCCCAATAAGCTTGTGTTAAAAAGTAATATATGCTAAGGATTTGCTTATATGCCAAAAGGAAACAAGGAGGTAGGACATGCAATTTTAGCCAAACTACTACTAGACGTTCTTCTGTATTGCTGGTAAAAGGGAAGATTAGTTTAAAAAGAAATTTTCTCTATGCTGCTCTGTTTCACACATGAAAATGTTTCCTATTTTTCATAGGAGCATCATGAAACTGTGTTAGAGCGTAAAACTACCATTTACCCTACTCAGCTATTTCTTTTGAGCCAAAAACCAGTCTACACCAAAGAAGACAAAAAAGAACCCCAAATCAAGTACTCTTTTTTTCCCCCTCCCTTATTACCTCTGTGTAGCTGGTGTTTTCAATTGTTGGTGTTAAACTCAATTACAGTTTTTCTGTTCCTCTGCCACCCCATTGGATATTTTGGGGATGGTCTTTTTTCAATTTCCTCCTTTCTTTCCTCAGTGTTCACGTTATCTCCAGGCTCGAATGACTTTTTCAGGTAATTTTCTGAGTTATCTCAGTGAGCAACTGTGACTTCCAACAGAAAGAGTTTTAAAAAAAATATTTTTCTTTTCTTCTTTACACATATAATAGAAGCTGGTGTTAGCACTCCTTACAAACACAGAATTCTACCTCATGCACTGAAGAGACAGATCTTCAGATAGACATATGTGAAACAGACAGGTAAATGAATCATCAATAGAGATTGCCTAACAAGCTGCAAAGCAGTTGATAGGCAACCGGATTCTTGCTAAATATCTCGATTTTTTTTGGTGTGCCCACAGTGATCTGCAAAGTACAGTAGCAGGTACTTTCAAAGCTGGGGGCAGCTGGACTCATTGCAGGTGGAGGTGCTTGCAACCAGACAGTCAAATGTTTATGTCACAAACTACCTCTCATTTCCCTCTGCAAAACCTGCCTGAGTAAAATCCATGACACTTGCCCTTAAAAGCAGGAAGAGACACCTGCTCCCCTGCTGCTCCCCTTCTCCCCCCCC
>VZRM01002265.1:567392-677339 GCA_013397955.1 Grantiella picta | reverse complement strand
TCCCCTGCACCCCCCCCCCCCCAAAAAAAAATACCCCAAAAAACTCCCTCCAAACCAGCAAACCAACAACTCACAAAGAAACAAGCAAACCCAGTAACAAAAAGCTGGGAAGGTCTGCCCTCTACCTCTTTGCAGATTTTACTCAAGTATCTTAATGTGAACAGGATTAACTGCCAAGAAAGTAAACTAGCTGCGTCCTCATTCTTCCCAGGAAAATGCGGTAGGAAATCACTGAGCCAAAACCGACCCTCTTTGCAAGCAGGATTACAGCACACTGTGATAGTTGCCAGCAATAATTACAGTTCAGCAGGGCAGAAACCTAATTTTCAGGCAGGGCAGGCAGAAAGCAAGTAAAAACCAAGAAGAGTAAAGAAGAGCAGCAGGATAGAAAGCTAGGTGGGAGGAGGCTGGAGAGGTGCTTGGGGGAAGCAGAAGAAAAATATTATCTGACCTTGGACTCTACGAAAAGCAACTATTTTAAAACTGAGTTGCTTTCTGTTTGTAACCAGTTCCATCCTTGTCTGACAGATTACTTTTTCTTTCCTTTTCTTGTACATAGTTTCTGGCTCAGCAGGGTCACTTTAGCCTTATGTGTTTCATTAATTTTTTTGCTTTTCTGCCTTCATGCTGATACTGCATTCAGCTCCTAAAGGCAAAGTCAGGTAACCTTGTTTTACCTGAGAGCAGTGAATACCAAAGAGACTTCCGGAAATTAATCACACACTGAGAGACAGTGATAGTACACTGCCATGTAAGATTTCCCAAGTTCTCTATGAATTTACAGGCAGGGTTACCTTAGAAATATAAATTACAGGTTTTCATATATAGTCCATAGTGGCACCTATCAATCAAAGGACCAATCAAAGACAGGGATACCTCAAAAAAATGCTGAGGAGGGAAGATGTTGAGAAACAGAAGGAAAATGTGGTCATAGGTGAGACAATCCATGAAATGGCAGAAACATTGAGACACTTCAGAGGACATGGAAATGGCTGTAGTAGGTTGTAACGGATCCTAAACCAAAATTTCTGGATTCTTCAAACTTGTTCTCCTACCCTCAACAGATGTTCACATTTCTGTCCCTTAGTCATCTGGGTGAAATAGATCTACCATGTGCGAAGAGGACAGGACTTGAGCAGGAAACAGACAGATGCAGTGCTAGTGCCCAGATCAGCAAGTCGTAAGACACAAAAAAATTTGTTTTGCTTTGTAGAATGCTTTCTATGCCATCATAGCTGTGTCACAGTTCATATTCACATTCATATTCATATTCATATCCATATTCATATTCATATTCATGCCCAGCTGGACATATAAATTATTAACTTTTATCAATATGAGCTGCTATGCACTGGTGATAACCATAAGGGATTGTATTGGTATGTACACTGGTATGCACAAATTTGTATTCCACATGGGCAAAGTTGATTTTAGCCCTAGAACGAGAAACAAGAGCAGTAAGTAATAAGCATCAACTGCAAATTTCTCAGGCCTTAGGATGGGACTCAACGTAAAAATCTGTTTTGAAATAGTCTTATACAGTGTTTGGTGAAATAAATGACAGAACATAAATATTCTTTCCAACTACCTGCATAGTCAGTTCCTCATTTTATGCCTTTACTAGCCAAAGAATTAGTCCATCTCTCCTAACACAGCCTGTTTTCCCCACCAGGATTTGTTCTGGAAACTCCACAGAGATGGAAGAGCTTATTCTGTTTGACGTCACTGTAAGGGGCCAGGATTAAATTTGAATAGCTATGCAGCACCAGGCTGTACTTGGTATTTATTCTATAACAGGTGACCATTTATTTTTTTTAAAGTATGGTTAACCTCAACCACTTCAGGGTATGAAGAGTGAGCTGAAATATGCTCAGATTTTTGGTATGTATTTGTTTGGAGAGGGAGAACACCACCAAAACTGGAGAGAGAGTGCCATGCACATCTGCACAGAAGGATGTTTTACCCTCTGTCATGAACGAGACAAGAGATGAAGAAGAAAAATAATTCTTTAAACCTCAGATTGACTGTGCCTTCTGACTAGACAAAGGATAGCAGTGATGAGAGCAAAGAAAGCACCAAGTGTGCTTCCTTCACAAACTAAGCATTCTAAGAATGCTGCAAATTATTAATGTTTTTAGCGATGCAATTGTTTCTCATCATCATTTCATTAGGAGATCAGGAGAAACTATATGGTGATTTAAACTCTATTCAAAGGGATTTTTTTAGCTACCTCCAGAAAACTTTCTAGTGTCTTTAAATTTCACCTCTGACAAATAAACAAATTTTTCTTACGCATCTCAGCTACATAAGTCAGAATAAAACCGCTCCCTTTTCAAAAAAATGCAGATGCAATTGTGAGTGCAACCTGAAAGCCTCCTGTTTTAGAACACAGGTTGGTTCAGCAAAACAAGCAATTGCTTCCAGAGTACATGCTGACATTTATAATTTAGCTAGGCCTACCTAAATATTTCAGAGGAAAATTACCATGAAAACAAAAATGAGAGTTTAATAAAACAAAACATTAAGGGAGATCAGTTATGCAAAGTGTCAAAATGATTCAGATAAGAGGGGGAAATAATTTCCCTTTTTCTTGGAATACTGCTATTTATCACAGGGAAAAGCTGCTTCATGTGGAGGCACAACAAAAATCAAAGCAAGCAGGTGAGTCAGTGGGTAAGACTGCAGAAGAAGGGGGATGGCCAAATAAGTGCAAATTGTAGAAACTTGTTAAGATCAGCCAAAAAGAGAGCAATGGTTTTAACTGCTGAGATAGACATTTTCATTCAAACATTGGAGTAATCCAAGATCTTCCATTACCCTGATTCAGAGAAGAAATGTGGAGGAAATGTAATATAGTTCACTTCCCTCAACTCTTCTACTATGGAGAGAGCTCTTGGAGGTATTAACAAGACACTGACATAATACATTCTCCTGAAACATAGAAGTCATGGAGTTATGGAGAAAGTTTGAGATTAATATTCTGGATATTCTAAGAAAAGAAGAATTCAGTTTGGTCATTCCCATTGCTGTATAGCCTAAAAAATTGTTGTCTGCAAGACTTACAAGCACACATATGTCTTGTAATCTGAACTGAAAATGCTGACTTTAGAGGGAAGGATTGTGAGTTGATTGGGTGGCAAACGTATTAATGATGGGGACTCTTGCTCCATATGAAACTTCAATTTCTACAAATTTGCAACAATTTTCAAATAGTCTGACAGTACAGGAATGCCCAGATTGCTTTGCTATAGACGATGCAGACATATGCCTATTCTGCATTAAGGCTGACTGTCATGACAACACGCAGAGACCAAGCAGCAAAAATAGCCACAAACCATTAGTTTCTTAGCTGGTTTGCTGGTGAGACTAAATAGGTAACACCTGGAAAAGGCAGCTCGCTTAGTGTGAGATATTCCTGTAGGAGAGCAAATTTGCAGTTCCTGCTTTATCTACAGAAAACCTGCATCTCATACAGTAAGCTCCTCATCTGTGACAGATGTTATAGCAGTAATGAATGGGGTCTCAGTGCCCCATGTGATGCCACTGAAAGGTAATTTTATTTTCTAAGAAAGACAAAAGAAATTATGACTTCCAAGAAACAACAGAGCCTGGCAGTAAGAAAGCTTTCTGAACATTATCATGGAGTTTATAAACTGCACTGAACCCTTCCAATTCCCTGATTGCAAAAACTGGTTTATAAATCTAATGTGGAATTTGCTGTGTCACCAAATACTGCTTTGCCTTCCATTTCCTTACCAAGAAAATTTGCAGAGCTGTAAAACAATTCAGTGTGCATTTCCCAGTATTGCCTGTTAATAGTGGAAATGGGGTAATGGATATCTTCACAAGCTTTTACGTTTAGACAGAAAAGAAACATTCTAAATTTTATTTCTGTAGCTGCAAGTTTAACCACAAAATATGTAGAAGATAGGAAGTGAAAAGATTGGCAGTAAGTTGCATTAGTATCTACAGATGACTTCACTGCATGCACCAAATAAACAGAAAATGTCAGCTTACTGAGTGTAAGCAACAAAAGGAATATTTGTCCTTGCAGACATGTTCAAGATGTGAAGATGGCACTGCAGAGGCTCAGGATGGACCCAATGACTGAACAAATAGCACACTTCTGCTTCAGTGGTAGGTCTGACATTTTTGTACTTTCTATTATCAGATGCCCTGCCTCATCTGACAGTAGTTGAAAAGCAGATGGCAGAATCAAAAGCTTTTCCTGGGTTCAGTGTAATACAACAGCTGTCTTTGTTTTTTTTGGGTTTTTTTTTTTTTTGGGTAGGTTTTTTCTTTTTTTCCCCCTTTTTACTTTTTTTTTGGGGGGGGGAGTTGTGTGTGGGTTTTTTTGATGGTTAGGGTTCTCTTTGGGTTTTTTTTTGTATATAGCTCTTTTTCTTGTGAAAGCTGTTCTCTGAATTACTGAAAGGAAAAGAAACTACTTCTAGGATTAAATTTCATTCTCTGTGGAGCAAATGACTAACTTCAGCTTATTTCATCTTGGCAGCTGAAAACACAAAATATAGTCTTACTTCTTTAGCAAAGAAGGAATTAGGTGGGGTTTGAAGAATTAAAAACCACTACTCATTATCTTAACACTTACAGAAGTAGAACCTAAGCACTAAACTAATCCTATTGACTTGCATGGACTGGATAGGAGGTTTAACCTTCACCAAAATTACTAGAGTTGCAAGGTGAGTCCTGAAGTGGGTTGGCACATCAATTTGGACAGAGGATGAATTATCTTTAGTACACTTTATGCTGGAAATCTCACAGAGTGTTTCCATGGGAGAAACAAGATCTATTTTAGCAACCAGCAGGCCAGCAGTTACATGACGCTTTCCTGCTCCAAATACCTACTGCCAAATTATATGCTGCTCACAGCAACTATGCTCCTGCAAGAAATACAGTTGATTTTTACTGTTTGAGAAGTCACCAAGCCCTCTTCAGCCTCCTCTCTAAGAGAAAAAATGACATCAGCATTAAAAAACACCAGCTGAAATGATTTTATTGTTTTTGAAGAGAAATTTCTCGGAAAAAACAGACCTAAATCAACTTCTAACCTCTGGAAGGGGCCAAAGAAATCAAGTGACAATATGCTAGTAAATTCTTAAAAGTCCATCTGATTTAGCTAATATTTAATTCAGATCAAAGAGTATGCTAATAAGCAGTTGCAGCCAGTATTTAATTAGCATATGAATTCACTGAGCTTGCACATCCAGCTGAAAAGCACAGCACTTTTTGCAGCCAGTATATGATTGAGTCAAACTCCTCCCTGTTTAAACTCTTCCAGAAATATGGACAGGTTTGCTACAGCCTTTTCAGTTACACAAAACTGAAGCAGTCAAAGATCACTTAGCCTTATCTGTAGTCCATACAAAAAGAAAGTGATAAATCACCGTGAGAGACTGGAGGGTTAATAGTCAATGCCTCAGACGATTCACCATTTGTAAAAGCAGAGGTTACTTAGCTGACAATGCTCCAAGCCACTGCCCAGGTGCAGAGGGAGTGCACATCCATCTCTCAACACCTTAGCTTAGTGTGGAACCCCATAAGGGAAGAGGCTGATAAGAGGCATCAAGGCAAGGCATCAAAATCCTGCAAGGTGGGACAGTGCTTTTTATCATGCCAATGTCCTTACACAAGTGGCTCAGCTGTGAAAATCCCCCTTCGGGGAAGTACCGGAACATTCCCACGCAGTCTGAAGGTATTCATCTCTTCTGATAATTCACTCAACTACACTGAATTAAGAGGCAGCTGTAAGGTCCTGTCCCATGAACCACAGCATTACATCACCTGTGTAAAACTCCCCATTCCAGCAGAGGTACCTGGGCATTCCCACTGAGCCTGAGCATGATACTAACCCACTGGACTTTCTGCTTCAAGGACTTCCCCCCGTGCAAGACTTTGACCATGGCCTCAACCAACTGACACTGAAATTGCAACACTCAAATCTCATCTCTGGATCTACAGGTCCTGAACTTACACCTTCCTAATCTTATTTTCTCCTTTCCTTTCTTTTCCCTTATACATTTTCCTAAGTGTTAATTTTTATGCTTTTATACTGCTGCATTTCTAACCAAAACTGCTATGTTTTAAAATTTGCCAAGTACCTTATTCTACCTTAATGTTTTAAAGTTTGCAAGTAAAAGTTTGATATTGAACCTCCCAAGTATTTTGTTGTTTTTCCCATGCACTGCTCAGAGTAAAAAAGGTGGTTACCTTTCCCAAGTGGACCAGGGTACGACAATGACTCAACAGCTTCCCAGTACTTAATGTAAGTAAACACTAAGAAAAGTCAAAGCCCTGCGTTAGTATGGCAATATGGGAATTTGAATTTTAGGCTTGTAAGGCAGCCTTCTCATGCACTGTGCATTTTGGGAAAATTTGAATCCATCTCTGTTTGAAATAAAAGCACAATAAATAGCAAGCACCTCTATGATGCAGGTTGTCTTGGTCTCAGCTCAATGCACTCAGCCACCATAGCATGACACCTCCTGTGTTTTAATCTGACAGCACCAGAGTTGCAAGTTACCCACTAAGTTATCTGGAACTACCTGCTGCCCTATATACTCATCAGCACAAAGCAGAAATAAGGTTTACACTATCCCCGAGCAGCCAACATGATTGCCACAGCAACCATACAGTGATACAGGAATAATGCAGAGCAGTAGAGGCAAGAACAAAATACCTACTACTTGCTGCCATGAGCTGCAGATGGGATTTTATTGTTTTTCTTTTAGCAAGAAACTAATCAAATTGTATCTCTTGCCTCCAGCTGGAAATGTCTTCCAGGAATTACTGGATACACACAAACTTATGCCCACTGACCACGCTCTCTTCATTCTGCAATTCCTTCTTGTAATGCAGTACTACGCAATGAGACTATCAGTTTGCTTAATGTAGTTACTGAAACTTCAAATAGTCAAGAAAACAAACGTAGCAGAAAATGGTCATGGCAGTAATAGGAAAACAAACTTAACCAGCAGGTGGTACACACTTTACTGCTGGTGTCAATTTGTGTTTTTTTATTACTACGGTGTAAGATTGTACCTATACTGATTCGCATTTCCATTTTCTGTTAGATAAAAGATTAGGTCTATTCACTCTCGAAACACTATTTTGGAGTAATTTGTTTTATGACAAATATCTCACTCTGCAACAAGTGTGGTTGTTGTCAAGGACACAGACCTTTCTGGCTTGCCAAAGTGGCCTTTCCCAGGGGCTGCCCAATGAAGCTCCACAGACAGACTCATGTAGCTTGCTGGAAAACACATTCTGGCTTCCGAGAAATTCACACCATGATTTGTGGGAAAAGCACTCCAGCAACATGTCAGTCTAAGCTGCAAAACAAAGTGCTCCCAAAAGAATAGAGCAGCCTGTATTTGTCAGACACCAGAATTGCTGTCTTTAAGGGAAAATAGTAAGACTAATTTGTTTACTGAGACAGAAGTAAATACTCCATCAAAAACTGAAAACAGACTTCTGAGCTATTACCCAACACAAGGTGTGTTTTCAGGCATGACCTGAAATGAAGTCTCCTAGCCTGCTACTTGAGCAATTTCCTTCCTCTCTGACACCTGCCTCCAAGGCCAAGCTAGGTCTCCAGTGGGAAATGCCCCTGCCAGACTGAGTCCTCAGGCAGTGCACTCACCTGTTACATTTTCATCTGTCTTCTGACATCAGCAAGGTAATGAAAATGAAACGAAAGATCAAAAACAACTCTTGAACATTGTGTCATTATATATTTATCTGTCTATTTATCTAATCTTTGTTTAATGCATGGAGTTCCATCTTATGGAACTTTGGAGTAACTGATAGGACTGCAAATTACCTACGCAAAAAATTCTTCGTTTTCTTAAATTCCCCTTTTCTTTTCTTTTCTTTTCTTTTCTTTTCTTTTCTTTTCTTTTCTTTTCTTTTCTTTTCTTTTCTTTTCTTTTCTTTTCTTTTCGTCAGGCAAGGTTTCATTGGGCTGTTTTAGCTTCTCATGAGCTGCATGCAGGAGATGGCAACATGCAGGAAAAAATGTTTGTGGACTGGGCTTTAAAATCATGCTTCCCGCCTACTTAGCTTATGGAGAGCTCTCACGCTCCTGTTTTAGGAATGTCTTGGCATAAACTTTTTTAAAGAATTCTATGTAAATGTGACAATAGAGAATCTCCATAAATAATATATAAAACACTATCCTACCCTTGTAATCTACAGTTATATGTTCACAGAAACTTATGTATAGTCTACTTAATTTTAAATAGATTTTTATACCATAGCCCTCATTAAGCACCTTGGTCCAATTACAATTCTGAAAAAAACTCTGATGCTTGTAATGTTAACTCAGATAAGTATATAATTTAATAAAAATTATTCAATGAATCGAGAAGTGAAAACTGCTCTGTCTTGCAAATCAAACAGACCTAGATCACTCCTCTTCTAGGCCCTCACCTTATCATTCAGCTTGTGGACTTCAGGTTTTATTCAACAAAAAATTTAAACTTGATCAAGTAAATGGAAAATTACACACATAATAATGATGCCTTCCTGTCATACAATCAGAGACCATCACTTAAGAGTGAAATCCAAAATGTCAGAACTTGAAAAATCTAATGTTCTGAGAAAAGAGGTAATTTTTGCTATGATTATGCTTTTTCCCTGGCTACAACACTTACATCAGATTTATATAAGAGATGCCAGTCTTTTTACACATTTTAAGCAGGTAGAGAAGGAACCATTATTTCCAAGAAAGCTTTTTGTTCTTTGCATTTGTTATTCGTATTTTATTTTCTTTCTCATTTGTGATTCAGCTGTATTGATGTAGCTTACGAGTCTCTTCCTGCCTGTACCCTGTTTGCACTCAATTATTTAGTGGCACAGAGTAATAAGACAAGCCTCTGCTTCACTGTCTACTTTGTTCTCTCTCAATTCAGCAGCCACAAAATCAGATAAGCAGGCACACTGACCATGAACTTAGGGAAAATAGCCATAATTGATTGAGCTGCTGCTGAGCTCTCCAAGGCAATCTGTTGCATCTTCCTTCTATTTGTTGAGGGGCTGATCAGACTAATGATGGTCAGCTCATCAAGAAATGTTTTGCCTGATGTACAACCAAATCAGAGGGTCAAGCTTGAGGAAGGACAAAAGCTGGGAAAGATGTGGCAATGTGAAACATCTGGCTTTGTAGGAACAGTGAAGTCACCACCCACACCTGGGAAAACTTCATGACCCCAAAGTCACCTGTTTCCTCTGGTCATGATGTCTTCAGTACCATTACTACAACCTTTCTTTTGCATTCATATATAAGGTTTTGAGTTTTAAAGGACACCTTTAGCCTAGCAACCACAACTCAGAGACAAAATCTTTCTAACGTAACAATGTCAGAATCAGCCAACTACAACTGAGGCACTAGACAGAAACAACTGTTCTAATTTATTCTCTTTATGTATGGTTAGGCTAGTGTTATGAATTCAAATTCAGAATACTTGATTTTGGGCAAACCATTTCCTGGCCAACAGCTCTTCATGAGATCAGTAGGTAGAGAATGTCAGTGGTGACAGATGTTGTGTATCTGTCAAGAAACTTGCAACAAATGCGCAATCCTACCTTGGAATAAAAATCTTGATGTGAATACTGCAGACAAAAACATTACAGTTATTCTTCAGTAGCAGGGTTTGTTCAAAGCCTGACAACCTGTTCTGGATTTAGATGTCTGGAACAATCAAGAATTCTAGTCTAGATAAATCAATGTTTGCCTCTGCTTTCTATCCTTCATTTCTTCTACATTCCCACCTTCGTGCCTCTGCCCCTTCCTGTCTCCCTTCCTCCCTCCCTCGTTCTCTTCTTCCATCTTCTACCAGTAAGGGTGGTTTTTATGTCTATATGAAGAACAGTGGTTTGCAAGTAGGTTGTTCTTGTTGTTTTATTATTATTATTAGTATTATTATTATTATTTTGATAAAAATGGCCATAAAATAATTAATGCTGTTACGCTAAGAAAATTCCCTGTGCCAATAACTGTTCATAAATGCATACAGCAAGTTCATTTTAGGGCACTATCATCAGCCTAGAGCTTCCAGATCTGTTGCATTAATCACCTTAAACGCAAAAATACCGAGTAAAGCAAATAAAAGTCAGCATGATATAATTTTAGAGTCTGGATCACCGAGATCAGATTTGTTATACCTTTCGACAGGCACATAAAAGACTTGATCAAAACACTGAACTCAACATACCAGCTCCTTCTTCTTCATGCACTCCATGAGGATAATGAAGAGGTGCTGTGCCTGGGTTCGGGTGTATGTGAAAGTCTTCTGGATGGTAACTAGTAACTGGTCCCTCAAAGACTCGTTGATAAGTCTGAAATTCAAAAAGGAAAGATTACTTAGAAAACCAGACATGAGGGAACATTGTAACTTCATTTCAATTGTTTTGAGGGACAAAGGTAAAAAAATTTAAGTGTCAACCAACAAATCACTGAAGGTTGTTTTGGACAGGTTTCAAGGCCAGGAACTGCTGTAGCATTCAGAGATAAATTGGAAAACACTGTTCTAGAAAAACATGTTGATTGTGCTGAAGTTCCTCATCTACAAAGTTTTCATGTCAGTTCCCACATATTGCATGACAGAAGGTCATTCAAACTATCAGCTCTGTGGGATTTCCTAACAAAAACAAGAACCACACTGACAGTCTGAATTTGAGGGAGACCAACACTTCTAAGTGAACTGAAGACTTTCTATCAACGAGTTAGAAGAATTCAACTCATAGTTCATTTTATGAAACTGGGAATATTTATGTTGTCAATGGTTTTGATTTTATCTTGAAAAGGTCAACAGTATCAACTCACCCTACTGATGCTACACAGGACCTTGTAAGAAAACAAACAAATTTCTCTGTTCCTGATTCCATTCAAAGAAAATATTTTGATTTTAGTCATGTCATTTCTAGTCATTTGATCCTAGTCATTTCTAGGATTTCAAGAGAACCCATTTTATATTCCTTTCCAGTGCTAATGTCAGTACTTGCAAAGAGTGGCCCAACAAAAGAAATAAATATTACATGAAATATTAGTACCTGAACCCTACCTCTTCATAACAAAAAGGTAATTCCTCAGGAGTTTTCTGGGTGAAAAATTTCTGTTCTCAATGTCAACATTACAAAATTGTGGGCTCTAGTTTAGAATATGGATCCTTTGATATAGGGAAACTTCTCACTACAGCAGTTTTCTCACTAAAAAAATTATAAGAGTGTTTCAAATTAGGTAAGTCAGAATGTTTTATGGGATAAATCATCTGGTGGAATGAAAGCCAGAGAATCTTCATGTCTCATGTTTTAGGCCAGAAAAAAATAATTAGTCCTGAAGAAACTGCAGAGAATTATCAGAAGCAGCAGGTATCTAAAAGCCATTGTTACCTTATGGCACCTGCTTTGGGGCAATGATGTCCAAATCCCTGATTTTTCCATACGATTGGTTAAAGTTGCCTGTTCTTCTCCACAATGAGAAGGCACAAATGAGACTGCAGGATATTCATTACACAACTGAATTTCAAACATGTTTTCCTCATCTAGTCTTTATATCTACAGCGAAAGCGTTACAAGAGACAACAAATGGGAATGAGAAAGAAGTGCATGGGAGAATATAGAAGATCTGGCACATGGAATGCATATGTTCTCTACCACCTAAATTTGATTTTGTAAATACTCCTGTTCAGCAGTACTTTGACTTCACAAAGAAGCTGGGGAGGCATATGTCAATGTGTCTGGGTTAAAATGAGTTTGCATGGGGTTTTAGACCATACTGTGTGGATCACTGTTCTTTCTATGCCTGGCTTCTCCTCCTGTCTTCTACTTTATTACAGACTCTCCTTGAGTGGTGAGTCTATCTCTGCACCATCAGTTGAAAAAGGCACAGGTAACCTGGGGAGAATTTAGGAACACAGCCCAGTTATGCAGGATGGGGTCAAGAAAGCCAAGACAATGATGGAGCTGAACTTGGCAAGGGGTACAAAGAGTAACAGGAAGGGCTTCTAAAGGCGTGTCAGTGAGAAAAAGAAGGCTGAAGAAAGCATTTATCCCATCTGATAAGCAAGGCTTGCAAACTGGCAATAATGTACAAAGAAAAGGCTGAGGTGCTCAACATCTCAACAAACCCAAATGCTAAGATCTGCATCTGGGTTGGGGCACCCCCAATAGCAACACAGGCTGAGGCATGAACAGATCAAAACCAGCCTTTTGGAGAAGGACTTGGGGCTGCAGGTGGGTGAGAGGCTGGACAAGAGCCAACAATGTGCACTCAGTCCAGAAAAATAATTGTGCCCTGGGCTGCATCCAAAGCAGCGTGGGTAGCAGGGGAGGGAGTGTATTCTGCCCCTCTGCTTTGCTCTGGTGAGACCTAACCTGGAACTCTGCATCCAGCTCTGGGGTCCCAGCACAGGAAGAACATGGACCTGTTGGAGTAAGTCCAGAGGAGGCCATGCTGTTGATCAGAGGAACACCTCTCCTATGAGGAAAGTCTGAGAGAGTTTGGGGTCTTCAGCCTGGAGACAAGAAGGCTCCAAGGAAACCTTATTGAAGCCTTTGAGCACTTGAAGGGTAGGAAAGATGGGGACAAAATTTACAGCAGGGCTTGTTGTAACAAAACAACGGACAAGGTTTTTAAAAGTAAAAGAGTGTTGATTTAGATTAGATTAGGTATAAAGAAGATTTTTGCAATGAGAACGATAAAACAGTGGAAGAAGTGTCCCAGAGAGCTGGTAGGCGCCCCATCCCTGGCAACATTTGGGGTCAGGTCAGAGAGGGCTCTGAACAATCTGATCTACTTGAAGATGAAACTGCCCAGGGCAGGGGAGTCAGATGAGATGACCTCTAAAGATGCCTTTCAATCAAAATCATTCTATAGTCCTATGATTCCCTTTTCAGGATCAATAAGGAGAGGTCACTTAAAAAACCTGAACTGACAAAGTAAAAGAGATGACAGTCTCTTTCTGTCTAAGATACACTGGATGATTAAAGAGTGAGGCAAAACTTTCTTTATTGCTTTGGCTGATGCAGAAGACAGATGACAACATTTTGGCCTACTCCTCTTCAGAACGAATAATTTTTTTAAGCTATGCCTAATATTTGAGGAGATAGGAGACATTTCACTTAATCTTTCAAACTCATGGTATATGACTTTGTGGTGATCATTGGAGAAAGATCTGGCCTATAGTCCAACATCCAACTTGTTTAGCTTTCTTTTTCTCCTAAGATTTTCAGTACTGGAATCATACAATGTTTTAGGGAGCTACAAGGACTGTGCTCTAGCCCACTTTCAAAATGCAGCTTCATCATAGATTTTTTAAAATGTATTTTTCTCAAAATGCTTTGAAAGTCTTTAAATAATACACTTCACTCAATGAATTGCACATAAATCTGTTTCTAACTCTCCATTTGTGAAGTATTTTTTTTCCCAGGATAAAGTAAATATATCCATAAAATATCAGTGGGATACGGAAACTATTCCCTGTCCTTTATAGAGGATTTTTTGTTTTAATTATGATTTGTACTCTAGATAATCACACCATATGTAAGAAACATGACAAGAAGTTCTGCTGTTTTCTTCCATTGGAATTATAAATAAGATACAGTTGTGCTATTTTGTAGGACTGGCTGTATTTCTTACACATTTTCAAATCCACACATTCTGTGTATCATTGTTATGAGAAGAGACAGAAAATAAATGTAATCATTTCTTCATCGTATTAAAAAAGGGGTGATTTATTTGTGCTTTTATGAGGAATCAGCTTCACTGCAAACCTTCACTGGCAGTTGTTTTTCTACATAATTTTTCCCTGACTACAGTTTACTGAATGGTTGCTCCTTCACCACAAGAGGAATTACTGCATTGACCCTTCCAAGGTCAACAAACTGACCTTCTTTCTTCTGTCCAGGTTTTGATCTGAAAAGTACTTTGTTACAAGAGAAAAGTAATGATATAAAAATATGCAGTGTGAAAATAATTTTACAAATTAATTCAGACGTGATTTGGATCCACAGTCCCCTAGGATGTGGTAGACACCATGGGAGATATTGAAGACCCATATCATACTTACATTATGATCCCTCTACTCAAAGTGAAAAATCCCTGTATTTGACCTATTAGCAAAAAGAGATTTAAATAATACTCTTCAGATTTGAAGCCCAAAAACTATGCCACAGTGGATGCAGAAAAAGATCAGTCCAAAGGCATTTTTAATGATTCTGATATGAGGATGCTCATTTAAAGCACAGAGAACGTTTCATATTTCCTTGTGAACATTAAGCAAGAAGTACATTTTTATGGCATTAAATTGAACTCTTCAGGTTCTCATGCTTTCAGGGGTAGAACTGATGGACTAGTTAATGAGCTGTAAATTCAACTTGGAGACTGCATTCAAATAGTGCAAGTAATTTCCCAATCTGTAAAGAAATATTTTTCTAAGAGGTGATATAATTTTACCCTAATGTTTCATTTTTCCTATTTTAAATTCAGTATTTAATAGTGAAAAAAAATCTCTGAGGATTAAAAGCTTCAAAATAATCCTATAAATTTGCACTTTGCAGTTGTTTTACTTTCAGCTTTTGCTTTTATGTAAGACAATGAAATGAGAGGGCATCCACCCTTGATTATACAGTCCAAACTACTCCAGCTTTATGTGGAGGAGAGTTATTATCAACTAAGATATTCACTTATGGCTTAGCAGGGACTAAATTTACATGTTTATGATTGTTCTTATGTTCTCACTCCTCAATGCTCTTCATCGTATTTTCAAGTAAAATAAAAAATAAGTGCTTCAGCACCTGGAAAACCTGTCTTTTAAATCAAGGCCAATAGCGATGAGCTACCAAATAATACTTCCAATTCGACACATGGGGAATGTTGCATTTAAGATGCCTTCTCATTTAATTTATCCTGTGGACATACCTTGTTTGTCATTAAACTGCAAATGGTACCAGGAATTTACTCAGCTCTACTAAATTACTTCTGAGAATTGTATTTACTTGGACTGAAATGTAGCCACCTATTGCATTCTTGAAACTGTGCTCAAGACTTTTCAGACCAAGGTAACATGTAGTCCCTGATAAAAAAGTTCTGATAAACTTAGAAAAACCCCACCTGGGTTAGTTCTGCATATCTGCTACTCATAACACTGAATCCTCAGTTCAGTGGAAAATTGCACAAAAGGACCTGTTGGGCAGATAGGCAGTTGTTCAACTCTCTTAAAGATTTCTCTAAATGGATGGATAGGCAAACACTGAACAAAACTGAAGCAGAGAGAAATATTTGCTCTCCTTCATCTCCAGACATAGTTATTTTCCCATGGAAACAAACTTTCAAATTAAGTTGAAAACTCACAAAACTCACAGAGGTGCTCAGTAGACATATGCATACATTCTCATGTGTAGAAAATGAATCCTTTTCGGGCCTCTGTGAGTGTGAATTCAAGACTGTGCAAAATCAGCGTAATAATATAAACATGCAAGTGAGTTTGTATCTGCCATTAATGATGTAAGTTTTGAATTATTTAGATCAGCTACCCAGTCCAAAGCAGTTGGAAGATATGCCTTGTCTCAGAGAGCACCCTGAGCCTGGCAAGCAGCCAGAATTAAAATAGGTTTTTGACTTGATAGTCTGATTGTACGGTGGACTGCAGAATTAATCTATGCATGCAATTTAGATGTATTGCCTCGATTTAGAGTTTAATAGACACAGTTTTGTATAATCTACTTAGATTCCATCTAAAAGAAAAAGCTCATAGCTGGATTCAGTTAACATGGCAATTACTTGGTATTCTCCTCGTATTGCTAAGTACTATGCAATCATAAGTTAGAGAGGGGAAAAAAGGATCCAATTTGCACCTGAAGTCCAATGTATTTGGATGAAATATTTTTATGAGCAGTGCACAAGCAGTCATGTGTGAATACAGACACGTGTGCAGAATCAGGCTCAACAGGGAGGGTAGAAACAAACTATCTTATATGAACTATTAAATATATACATATATATATACACACATATATATACATACATACATATATATATATATACAGTGATAAATGAAACCTGAAGACAGCAGTACTCCATGCTACAATGACAGAGTACCTCTGAGATGGGAAAAGTAGCTCCCCTTGCCCTTTCACTGAATCCTTCAAACCATAAATGCAAGATACCATACATTGTATTGTCTATGTGCTACGTGCCATGGCAAGTAACTGTATGATACAGTTTCTACACCTTTTTTATTCTGTAGAATTTCTGTAGTGATTCTTTAGGGCTAATTGCATTTTTTTTTGTTCTGAATACCTGCAATATTTCACCCATATCAACGATGGAAACAGCCATGTGAGGAAGTGCTGCTTTTTTCACAATATTGTTAATAATTTCCTGTGCTCTGCCTTACCACTGAATTGAAACTGTGGATAGAGAAGGACCAAGCACTATGGAATGACTTACCCTCCTTCTTCAGAGTATTTGTGCCCAAAGGCCAGGATGTCAGAGGCTCGGCCGCTGCCATCGCAAATCACGACGGGAACAGGAGGCGTGTCACGCAGGTACTCCAGAACGATGGAGATGACATTGGGGCCTCCTTCCACAATGAGGGCCACCACCGGCACCCCTTGACCGATTCCTGCAGCAAAGGAAAGAAAGAAACAAACCAAACCAAACCAAACCAAACCAAACCAAACCAAACCAAACCAAACAACACAACACAAAACAAACAAACCAACCAACCAACCAACCAACCAGTGAACCGGATAAACAACCACACACAAAATAAAATAAAGAAAAAAAGGCAACAGGTAATGAAAAAGAAACAAAAAGAACCACAAAGCCAGCAAAGCAAACAAAACATAACAGAAGACAGAAGAAAAAAGGATCAGACTGAAATAACTGCATTATGACCGTATTATTTAAGAGACAATGGCAATCAGAAAATCAGCTATTTTAAGGACAGATGGGACCAGTGCAGTCATCTCATCAGTTCCACTGCATAAACTAGTATTTTCTAGAATTATCTTCTGTTTAAATACAACAGTTATATTTAAATAGACCATGATTTCTTTTTCTTTTAAAGATAAATTTTGTTTTGAAAGCATAAAGAAGCTACTGTATTTCTTCCTAACAACATTTTCATAATCACTATTGTAATCCTGCTTGTAGTCTAGCTTTTGTATGATAACCATTTCCCATCATTGGGTCTTCCAACAGTTTCACTTGCTATTTCAAAATCATCTCTATGATATTCTTGCCATATTTGATCCATTCTGAGGTTGCAGCTGGGTAGTCCTTTAACCTTCTCTTCAAGAAACGAAACACATTCTGTTATAAGTCACTATAAGTACTATGCTTGTTTTTCAATTCTAGTCAGCTTCACAGTTTTTTTCTGAACTCTCTCCAATTTTGCAGCACACTCCTTGATTTGCACACCCCACACTGAGGACATTGCTCCAAAGAGAGCTGAACTAGTGTTTAACCAAAGGAGAGGCATCTTCATTTTAAGCACTTTTGGCATAATTACATGGGAGGTCTCTGCAAAAGTTGCAGCACAGACTGCCAGCAAAGTTGTGTGGTTTTAGAGAAAGGCAACCTGACACCAGGCTGGTGTTAAAATAGCTAAAAAAGCTTTTATTCTATTGACCTCTTGACCAGGTGAGACTGGGGACACTCAAAAGGACTCAGCCAATAGAAGAAGTTGAACAATTTCTATTAGCATTTTTTTTGCCAACAGAAACCTTTTTTTTCCTTTTAAACTAGCTTTTTTGAAGAAAACCTATATGCATTCTGCACAAAATTCTGATGTTTCACTGGAAAACAAAGATAAAAAGAGTGTCCTAGACTGATAATAGCTGGGTTGGAAAAAGTTGCATGAACCCAGGTAAACAACTGTTAGTATGTCTGCTCAAGTTTTCATTTGGACAGAGTTCAGTCATCAGAAGCAAAGGTAAGCCTGTGAGGCTGGAACATTAAATCTGGTTAGACCCTCTAGAAATATTTACAGATCAAATGATTTTCAATAATTTTAAGGACTTGAATTACTGTCAAAAATGAATTGGAATATTCTTTAAGAAAGAAGGAAGCCTAGTTCACATATGCAACAGCAAAATATTCCATGCACTTCCTGGACCATTTTGCAAGCAAACAACATGTTTCCAGGAGAGACTCTCAGCATGCCTTGCTGTGCCTCTATCTATTGTTAGTTTGTAGGTTTTTTTCAACACATAACTTAGGTAAAGTGTGTGGTGTTTATTTATGTTAGGAAAACTACAGGTAGAATTTTAATTGTAATTGCTGCTCTACCCAACCTAGGCACCTGCTAGTAAGATAATATTAAGAAGTATTCTTAGTAATGAGTCAAATTGGGTCTGGATGACATTGAGGATTAATAGAAATCAAGGAAGTTCACAATGTAAGATGCAAAGTCATTTGCTTGGTGTTTAATTAATCCTTCTGTAAACTGGGAACTCATTAGGAGGAAACACTAAAAAAGCTGATGACAAGAAATCTGTCTTTGATGTAGCAAGACCACTAGGAAAGTTATGATCCTGGAATTCACACAGCGAAACATTTTCAGTAGGAAACAGGGGCAATTCAGTGCCATTATGCAAGCCACTCAGGAAGTTCCATGCAAAATACTAACTGTACCTATGCTCAGGCTTGTTCAGGAAGAAGAAATTGGAATGAATGGAGGAAAAAGCAAAAGAAGTATCTGGGAGATCAAGACTTCATCTTATGAAACAGGATTCAATGGGTTTGGCTCATCCTCCCTAGCAAATTAGTGGGGGGAAAGACACTATGACTGAATACTCCCAGGACATATAGCACTTTAGAAATTAACGATTTTACATGGAGTTCACTGGTTATCAGAGGAGTGAATTCTTTACGGCCTTCCTGTAAGACTAAAAGGGAAACCTTTTTGTTTTGCAATGATGCTCTGATGCTTCCTAATCATAATTAGTTACAGTTGCTTGCAACTAATTGCTCCTGAAAGCTCAACCTGCTTCTGAAGCAGTTTCTGTCATTCTACTGGAAGTCTGCTCATTCCCAGTATCTTCTACTGGATATTGATCAGCTAAATAATGCTAATAATATGAATAATCACGGTTAGTCTCAATAGCTGAACTATTTTTGCCTTTTTAGGTAATTTGAAAACGCGTCTAAAATTTCTCTTGCAATCTTTGTTTTTCCTTTTTTCTTTTTCCTTTTAAAAAAAAAAATTAGGCTGTTATAGTCACAAGAGTTGCCTGGCATACAGAAGTTCTCTGCAAGTGTTCTAGCTGTGTTTCAATGTGGTTAATCAGACGGCAGTTTTTCTGTTCTCTGCTTTCTTAGAAACACATTCAGCTTGAAAATAATCCTCTAATTCGAGGCTACTAAAATAAAAGTAGTTTCCTCCAATTCAGACTTCAATGAAACTTTGTAGCTTTAAGTTAAAAAATCCCAAATTCATGTGAACCTTGGTTTATCATATACAATTAAGTTCCCAATTGAACTGTTATCGTTCTGATACATATCTTTGTGGAAGAGAAAAGATTTAAACAGAACTTGATTTTGGTATCTCATTTTCCTTCGGGAAATTCCCTCCAAGTTTCAGCAAATAGATTTAAAAAAAATTTTAATTGTTCCCTATAAATAATTTTGGTTTGGAAACATCTATTGTTTCTTCAGTTTGGAGTGCAGATTATTCCTGTTGATTTCCTGAATTAGAAATGAAATTTAAAATCAGTTAATTACACTTTGATGATATTTCTTCAAAGTATAACCAGGCTTTCAGGAAAGCTCTCTAGACTACAGCTGTCTGAATCCTAATGTAATGAACTTCCACAGATTTATGATAATTAATTTCTGAGCAGTGGTAGTATTCACAGCATGAAAGAAAGCCAACAGACACGGTGAAAAAACAGGTCATGCCTGCTTGAGTACTTCAGAATTTCAAAAAAAGGGTAAATGGGAATTACCACATCCTCAGCTTTCTATGATGTTCCCAATCTTATTTAAATTAGTTATGACATTATATTAATTTCAGAATAAAAATGTAGCTACTTATACCAAGATGTCTGAAGCTCAATAACTCTCAGCCAAAATGCAGTGTAGATTTGAATAAAACTTTTCAATGTCTTGATACTGAACATTCTTGGATGCTTCCCTGCTGTTAAATATTAGGAATTTGGAAATGAATGCAGAGGGTCTGTAGAAAAATTTCAGTGCATTCAAAGACATTGACTGACTACACTAAGACTGCATTTATAGCTATGTTGAATATATGAAACTGAGAACTGGTTGTGCTTTGCCATAACGTAACACTGGGACGATTTGGAGAATGTTGGCATTTGATGTCAGCAAGACAGAACATCTGAGAAAAAGGTAGCTGATGGACTTCTCTTTAACTCCTAAACAAAAAGTCTTTCCTTCTGAATCTCCTCAGAAATAAAAGAATCAGAACTTCTCGGTAAGAACTCTATTTCAGCTTGTGCATGCATTGTATACAACAGTCTGCAGAGAAGGGGCTGGCAGTGCCTGATATATCCAGAGGGAGCCTTTTGTTTCAGACACTTCATTCAGAAAAATAATGCCAGGCTGTGAGGTGAGATGCTAAAAGTGAAGGTAATACATTCCTCACAATGTCAAGGACATCATTACAGTAAGAGTTTCTTGCTCAAGTTGAGATTGTCAGAAAGGAGGCAGTGCCAAAATAAAACCATGCTAATACAAAACTGGACTACAGTACTGGAACCAGCACACATCCAGAAGGTGGCAAATTTATGCCAAGCATTTGAATGGACAGTCCAATAATCAGCAAGAAAAAAGTTTTCTCTTCATGTCTTTTTGTGGAATTTACCACAAAATTGCCCCAGTCTGGGCAAAACTAAGGATAGCACTCATCTTGTTGGGCTATCTCCTACAACACTGTTGTTTTCTCTAAGTACTCTAAAGGTATACAGCCTTAAAAATGGTGTGTTTCACATTGTACTAACTGGAAAGAGAGCTGCATTAATGCACTCCAAGGAAACAGGCAAATATTGCCCATTCTAGAACTGCAGAGAACATTTTACAGTACAGGGCAATGCATAATTTTCAGGAGAGACTCTCTATCACTTGGCATTGCCTTCCAAACATAAAAGAAAGAACAATTCATTTTCACATATCTGGGCATTTTTTTTCTGTTTCCTAGAAGGAAGTAAATGACATGTTAATCAGCTTTTAAAAAAATATCCCTGGTAGAAAAACCTTTTAAGTTCAGGTGAATTATTTTTAAATATCTGAAAAATTATGGACATCTGATAGTTACATGGAGTATTTATTTTTAAGTTTACTTACTTCACTGTTTTTCAGATTTTCTAGGATGAGCTTTAGTTTCAAAAAATCTTTTTTCCTTTTCCTTTTAGAAGATGGAGGAAACTTTTTTTCTAGTAGTATATCTGTGCACTTGAAAATAGTTATGGATGCTGACTATTGTGGTATCACTGTGATGCTTATGACTTAAGTTAACTATACTTGTATTTTAATGTAGTAATATTCATCTTTTTGCAAAATCAAAGGTCTTCCACTCTTCTTAAGAGTGATCTCTGCATTTTTATTCTCTGTTATTAAAAATAATTTGTTAGGCAGAGAGGAGATTTTTTTCCCTCATATTTTCAAAGGGAATATTCAGTTTGTATTCAACAGCAGCTGTGTGTGAAACATTTTGCAGTAACTGGTATATTACTATTTCTCATTTAATAAGCCCTTCAATTCACATACCGAATTCTTAATATTTATGCTATAAATGCAAAAATACAGGTAGCCTCTTATAACTTAATTAACAGAATACAGAAAAAAGTTATTCTTTTCACTCAATATAATGATTCAGGCAAAAAGAAGAAAGAGTACCAAAGACCTGAGGCTCCTCACTATTCTAATTTCTAAATCAATAACTTGTCTTTTGAGTATTTCAGTAAGTATGGATTTTTGCAGGTCAGATTAGACTGCTTAGTGTTTCACAGTGTCAGATATTGTGGGTACCACTGGTGAAATTAGACTGCAATATTGTGTGAAAGATTTATGTGGTCAACTTAAAGCTTCATTACTATGTTATTGCCTCTGTGGTCAGCAGCAGAGCCAGTGAGACTTTCCAACAATTGTGATTCCAGGAAGGTATGCACACATCAGAACATTCTTCCCAATGTGCACTAAATAGCACTTGTAGGCCTTCATGTTATTATACAAAAAAAAAATCATTTTCCCCTTGACACAGCCGCAGTGCATAAATATGTAAATTAAAATAATAAACTAGAAGAAATGAATGAATTTGAAAATGGAATGAAGGAAAAGCTGCATAATGTCTATGCTGTGTGAAAATGGACTAAAATATATCTACAATGCTTTGCAGAAGCCCTACTTTGTTTTCCCAGTTCTTGGAAAAACATGAATATTTTATACTGTGAGTACATTTATAAATAATGTATAACTGTCTTATAAATTATTACGAATTCTTTTAGTGAAGAGCTAAGCATGAGTTACCCGCATTTTTATAGACCAACAAGTGAATAAAATGCCTCATCTACTACAAAATGCATTTACTACTCAGTTTTTTAAGCACGCTTATTAGGAGTAAGTGGGACATACCACTATGTTGGGTACTATCTGTAAGTTCAGCCCTGAGTTCAGTCTAATAAAACAGAGGCTCCAGTTCACCACCCCTGACAGAAATGTCTCTAATTTCATTATCTTAACACAGGGTGGTACGTAGGCACATCTGTGCTGACTTCCTGCTGGCCACCTTTGCTCCTTCATGCACACCATGGTGTGAGTCCCCTTGTGTTCATTTCCTTTTTCTACCTGGAAATTCTGACTGGAGAGTTTGGTAATTGCTCGGATCTCTTTGGGATGCTGGAGCCCTTGTCTGTCCTGCTGGAGGAGCCACTGCACAGCAGCTAGCTCAGGAGTGGTGCCCAGCTGGAAATCTGTGTCACATCTGATGCACGCCGTGCAGCTGTGGAGCAGGATCTCCAGAGGCTGGATGCAATGGAAGGATGCCAGGCCCACGGTACACATGAGACAGAGTCACTGTGTAGACACAGAGTGAGTCCAAAGTGTCCCAAAGGAGGGGCAGAGCGAGCCTGCACAGACCTTCACACGGTGCATGTGCAGTCAACCTTACATCTCATCATCTTTTCCTAGTGAGGCACACACTCCTCATCTGTGCAATGTAGAAACAGGATTCTCAGCCTTCCTAGAAAACCTGAGCCTACTGTAGGCATCTACAGGGATGTATGAGGCATCCCTGAGCTGGAAGGCCTCATCAGATCTTCAGGAAAACAGACATATTTGCATGATCAGGGAGCCTCTACAGTTTTGCACAGGCCTACTCTCCAGGTCCACAGATTGCTAAATGTTCCTAGACCCAGATGCACTGCAGATGGTGGGGTACCTAAATTAGCAGGTTTTTCCACTGGCCATCATATCCCAGGTTTGCAAGTGCCTATCTCAGATAATGAGACAATGGACTCTTAGCAGTAGCAAATTCCTATGACAGGCTTTAGATTTGTTTCAGGCCCCTAGCTGGTGTACATGCTGCAGAAGGTGGGCAAGAGCTACCTTTCTAACTCCAAATTCTCCTAGGAGAATGGCTTCTGTTAGTGGTAAACTCAATGATCTGTTACTGACAGATGAACAAACAAGTCCAAAACTACAAATCCACAGACACATCCATGTTATTGCTCCTGCCAGTGCACACAGCATGGAAAGGCAGGTAGACAGACCATTTTGCAGAAATGCTCCATAGCATAAAAAAACCTTAATTGCATAAAATAGATGACATGTTCCCAGATACAGCCTATTAATTCAACAGATGAGGTTATACTTCAGGACTTTTTAATGCAAGGACCATCTAGGTGAGCTATTTAGTAGAAAATCTCATGTAATTTATCAATCAAGTGGTTGATTGATAAAAGTGTTGCGAAGTTCAGTAAAAATACTGATGCAGTTGACAGCTTTAAATTGCATTTTGATTAAATCTGATCTTAGTTTTACCTAAATATATGTATGAACTATGATTTTTGAGGGGAAATTGACTAATATGCCTTATTCATTCATATTTGAAACACGGCAAAATAGCATTTCCTTATGATTTTTTGAGAGGCTTAAGGTATCTTGAAACTCAAATTAGAACTTAAGGGTTCTGGTAATTGAAAGTAAATTAAATAAAGTCCTTAGCTCAAGAAGTCTGTCTTAGAAGTCCAATTTCTAGGCTATTGTTATGCTTCATGGGACAAGCAGAGTATACAGCAGAGTGATATATTAACAATAGCTGAAAGAAACACACCACAAAAAACCTGTGCCTTTCAGAAACACTTCACTCTGAGCGTTTGCATAGCACTAGGATATCCTAGTACCTACACAAAATGGATAAACAATTAAATATGACCTGGAATTCTAATAAGCAGAAGTCCTAGTGTAAGCCTAAAAGACTGAGGAAAATAATTTTTAATTTCTCAACTACGATTTGCCTTACAGTAACATAGAGTCGACAAATATTGCACTTTGGGTGTTAATCCAGCCTGTCTAACCACAGGGTAAATGACACTTAAACAGATGTAAAATGGCACTGGATTTACAACATTTGTTAAAAGGTTTGACCACACAAATGTGTCTGCTTCACCTCTGGACATCTACCAGGTACTCCCTATTGTCCCAACTTGATCAGAAAGGCTAAGTGATAACAGAGAACATCCTAAAATAATCCTGATCCTTCATATTAGGTTACACTGAAATAACATTACAACTTGGTTTTCCTTCCTAGGCAGATTTTTTCAGCCTTCAAGCCTTTTTGGAAACACCTCCTGATGTGTATGAAACCCTTTTGGCTAAAATATCAATTGCAAAGAGCAAAGAGATAAGATCACCTGCATGTACAATATATCTGCATGCTCCAGCCCTGCAAATCATAGCTTCAGAATGTTTACCATTAGAACAATTCCATTATTAACTACTTAGTGAACGTAACTGGGAAAAAGGGAATGTAGCCTGTCTTCACAGCATGATGGAAAAGAAAGCTGGGTCTTATTACTCAGAAGTACAGGAACATTTCCCAGATGTCACAACTAGTTCAAACTTAATTTCATATAGCTGCACCTTTTGCAGTTAGCTTTCCCTTCTCCTCACTCTCTGTCTCCAGAATCTTTGCTAGAGCAGAACCTCTTGTTCCAGCTATGGCAAAGATAAAATGGGTATTTCTTTTAATCCTTCAAGACCTGTTCAGTAACAAAAGCAGAGAAACTTACAGATTAAAAAACAAAACAATAAAAAGAGAGAGAAAAAAAGGTCAAACTCATTCTACTCTTCTCTGAACACATCCGATATTTTTTTATGGTCAGAAATTGAGAAATTAAAACTTTCATTTTTTGGAGACTCATTTGTGTCTAGAGAAATCAAACTGATCTGGTAAACTAGTACAACAAAGTGTAAGAATATTTGCTGTGTTCTTCACAGAACTATAGGATTACTTGTGACAGAATGACACACAACCACTACTAATAAAGGAAAGCTCACAACCATTTGACTTATTTTTCTTTTCAATTTATTATTTGAGTTTTCTACTACAGGCTTGTTGAATAACATTTGCTATAATTTCCTTTATATTTTCCTGCTTCCCAAATACAATTTAAAATCCCCAGTATGAATTTCATTTTGTTCATCTTTACTTTTTTCCTCTGTAGTTTGCATCCATTGTCCTTGCTCCCCTTGTTATGGTCACTTCCATTCTTCATTCTTATCTTTATAAATTCTCCTTTTGGTTGCTCAATTACGTTTTCACTTCCTCTCTGTCTCCTTCTGCTAAATCCGTAATTATTATCTCCTCAATTTTTAATTCTCCTCCTTATGAAGAGTATGATCATATTACATTTTGTCCCAGTCTGCTCTCCTTTCTCTTCTGCCCTACCTTGATACTTTTCCTCTCATTTTTATTTGTTCAGTGGTCCTCCCTCACCTCTCTAAATCTACCTACTGATGTATCTGCCATCCTCCCAGATCTGACACTGACAGACAAATCTGTGAACCAGACACCTGGAACCATATCTTCACTTAATACTGGACTGATCCTAAAAGCTTCTCAAAAGGAAATCCAGGATGATCACAAGAAAAGATTTGTGGTTTTTTTTTTTTTTATTTTTGTATCTGTCTTTGCAAAAGGACAAAGTTCAGAGAGCCCTCAAAAGGAACATGACATGGGAAGAGTCTCTGTAAGACTAAACCCTGGGATCTGTGAGCCTCGCAAGCAACCAAATAACCACCCATTTGGTTACCTTCTGCACAATGGCAATATATAGTTCAAAGCTGGCACTTCAAGTTCAAAGACACACACACACACACAAGAGCCTTTGTGAAGTTTAGTCAGAACTTACACTATCTGTCCTTGGAACCAACTGCTTATTAGGCCAGAACCAAGAACCTAACTGGTTTCACTCTTCTTGGAGCTCATCACCTGTGGGCAATGGCCTAAGACACGCAGGAGCAATTAGAGTTTCAGAAATTCTCACTTCCACAATTCTCACAATTCTGTCTCATCTTCCTTGGTACTTTCCCTGGCTCCCTTAGGATGTGAGCACTACCACACAGTGCAGGAAGCACTTCAGAAAGTTATCACATGGTAACATAGTCAAACTCTATACTACCTCATATTATATATTGAGGTGTTTTTCTTTGTCATATTTTGCGTATTTTTCAACATATTTGACACTATATAACCTCAGAAAATTATCCCTTATTCTCACCTGCTTTAGAAAATTACAACAGGTAAAATACAGAGCAGCAGAAATTTGGCTAAAATGGATTAATCCTTAAATAATGTTTCTTAGTCTTGCTGCTTTATGAATTCAATAAATCTAACTTGTCAAAAAACTAGGGAGCTGAAATGACCTGTACTCTTTCTCATCTGTATAAATCATATGAAAACATGTATGTTTTAAACAAACCCATCTGTTGAAAGTTAAGTCTCTGAAAAGAATTTATAGATCCACTTGCACGGATCTATTGTGTATTTACCTGTGCTTCAAGAATGGTTTTTAACGTTGTTCTTTCTCAGCCATTTCTGAGATATGTTTGTCTCCAGTGCCTGATCAACAAACATCATGATGCTTTTGATGAAAAACCCCCAAATTTCCAATCTCTAGCAAAATCTGAAATGAGTCACACTTTGAACAGTTCTAGGTTTTACTGAAATTTCACAGGAGTCAAATTTTCAATCTTGCAGCAGACTTCCTCTCCTATAAAGTAGTCTGTACCTAGATCTTCCCAGCTATGTAGTTATGAAAATGTATCTAGGACTGCACAGAACATGAAGGAAAAATCTGAATCAAATGAGAATTCCAATGCATTTGATGATGGTGTAATGGTCAGAGAAGATGCCAGTGATGACAGTTGAACGTCCCTTTGCCTTCCCAGCCCCCTTCATATATTCTCAGGCATAGGATGACAAAGGGAAGTCCACGGGTCACATGAACAGATAGTGTTGACATATTATACTGTCTAAACTACCTTCCCTACCCAATCAAATCACCCAACTGTATCCATCAATTCCTTACTCAGAGGTAATTTTTTTCTCACAGGCCTACCAAAACTCAACTACATTAACCAACTCTGTGAAGAAGAAAGACTAAATACAAGGACACAGGTTCCAATGCCTATGGTCTGTCTGTTTTTCAAACAGCATATAGTGCAGGTAGAGCAAACCGTTGGCACCAAACAGCATGTTTAAATTTAGAATAATTGCAGCATGAGAATGAACAGTAAAATTCCACATTAATTCCTATGTAGTCTAGGAGACAATTCTTCCAGAAATGCACTGCTCAGAAGAAGAGCAAGAGGTTCACAAGCTGGACCTACACAATGTAAGGATTTGGTGTGGTCATCTTTCTAAGAAATATCAACATGCTTTGGTGTGTAGGAACTGACCTAGCAGTCAGTAAAGTGGTTTTTGTAAGCCTCAAAAAGGCTAAAGAGTGGATTGGTTAAAAGATTTATGAAAGGCTAAAAAGATCACAAAAGATACAAAATCAAACAAATTAATTCAAACTTTCTGATTTTTTAAAGGTGTCTATTTCTAATTAAACATACATTGCGTTTATGTCCTCTGGCTCAACATTCTGGTTTCAAATACGTTTTTGGTTACATATCCACATTTTTACATTATTTCTGGCTCTCCTGGAAATGCAATTGTTAAAAATAAAAAAAGGGGCTTTTTTTTCCCCTTTTCTTTTTTTCCCCCTGCATAACTGTTTCTAAGGAAGAAGGTGGTAACTAATTTTATGAAAAGAGTTTTCAATAACCGAAAAAGTCTTCCCTCCTCCTCAGCACAGGCTGGACTCCTGCTGGCTAGGTGACATTATATATGCTTGTTATCCTCATTCCTCAAGATAGTGAAATTCTTTTGCCTCATTTCATTCTTTTCACATGCCTCCTTCATTCTCTGAGGTTATGTCTCACTATAAAATGTCAGAAATCTAACAAGTAAGGGAGCATCTTTTAAATCATTAGAGGAAACATTAAATCTTTTCACATTTTAATCTGTGATGGTAGCTGTCAACTCCAATTTGAACACCACTGCCTCACTGACTGGACTCCATCTATTCCCAAAGCAAATTTCAAGAATGTAAAACCTCTGTCAGATAGTTACAGAGAACTGAAAATCCTGGCAGTATTCTGACCAAGATTTTAATATTTTGAAGCCTTTAATATAAGTAAAATATCTGGATTTAAAAATAAAATTTCATTAGCATGTGGTCAGTATGTTCCCAAGGCCATTTGCCAGGTATGCAAATATCACACAAAGCTTTTTTATTCTGCTCTTCAAACCATTACATTACTGTTTCCTGATACATTCCTTCCTAATGCATGCTGAACACAAATTTTATTACTGACACATATGTGATGTAAGACATGAAATGTACGTGAAAGACAGAAAATGATTGTGTTTTCCCAAATGGTTATGCATACACAAGAACATGCTGTGAGTGCATGCAATGCTGTGCTATGCTATATGTCATGTCCAGATTCTAATTCTGCTGACAAAATTATACATGCTCTTTTAAAGAAAAACTTACAACATTCTAATTAATTCACAACACCTTTAATTTGAATTAAAAACTTTCACACAGGCTATGTGCAATGATCATTATATGTATAAATGATTTGTGTCCTCGTCTTGCTGCTCTGCTCTAGTAAGAGCATTCATATGAAGGAAAGTAAACATTTTGATGGAAGTGCTTGGCAACCATGCTGCAAGCTATTCAAGGACTTGAGAGTATTTCAGTCAGCAGTAACAATTCAGTTAAAGCAACAACTATATAATGTGAAAGGAAGGCCTTAGTGCAAACCGAAGGAATGAACTGCATATTATAAAAATGCAAACATGAGTGCAGAGCCAAAAGGGAGAAGCTTTAGGTAGAATTTTTGAAGATTCTGCAATGGGTGGTAAAGGCCCTTTTTATGTAAAATTAGGTAATTCTAGACTACAGCTGTTAGTGAAAAAGCATTGTTCTGTCTAATCACAAAATGAGTGAAACCCACAGAATGTCAACCTATTGGAGTGACTTTGTCTGAAAATGATTAACAGTCTTCATACCAAATGTACAAGCTGAGTTGCTACATTGGCAATTACTCTAATCTAACCATGTGTGGAGTAGCAGGAATTAATATTTTATGACTTGTAACTCCCAAAGCACATTTTGTAGACAGATTTCTTTTATATTTCTGGTTCAAAGCACGACTGATGTACCTATTGTGTTACTCAGCAATGTTCTGCAGAAATGGTAATGATGTACATCCTAGCAAATGACCAGGCCATTCTACTACACTTTGGAAAAATAGTTTGTTAATATCTAGTAATGTTATAATTGGAGAATTTGCAATAGGTCATCCCTAGTAATTAGATGCTTCATTTATTTCCTTTCTCTGTTTATAGATTACATCATCTGTTTGATGACACAGTAAGTTCTGTACTCACCACTAGTATTTTCACAGGATGGGGAAAAAATAGACTAGGTGCACTTTCACATCTGGAGGGATCACAAGATATCCATTGATTTTGAATCCAGTGACAATACTGGTAAAGATTGTTCTGCCTCTTTCTTTTTTTTCAAAGAGCTTATTTGGAAACATTTCTTTGCACCATTGTGACCCTTTGGAAAGAAGGTCTAAGTATACAATATTTTGGAAAAAGCACTTGCAAAGGGTACAAAAAATTTACAATGTACTGAAGACTTCCCAGGCATCAGGGAAAGGAGAAAAAGAAAAGAGAAGGAAGTTCTTCTATTCCTTTGGAAAAAAATTGAGCATCAAAACATAACACTTTAGAATGACTTATACCAAGGAATACCGTAGATGAGATGAGCTTGAGGGATGCACAAGAATTTTAGAAAAAGAATAATTAAATGCTAGGCCTATCATGGCAGACTATCTCTTGAGGATGAATGAATAATGACTTTTGGTTATTATTATAAAGACAATAAATTAGAGTACATTCTTTTAAACTGAAGTTATTTGAGGTCTCAAAGACAATAAGGACTTGTATGATTTTTAGGAAAATCAAGTCCAAACTCGAAAAATCCCAGATAAATTGCAATTTTTCTGTCTTCATTCTTGAAAAAGGATCTCAGCAAGGTAAATCATGGCTGTTCAGAGTAAAACTTAGATCTTTTGTTCTAATCAGATAACAATATCCTTATTGCATGGACTCAAGGCTACATGTGTCTTAGCTGTATCTGAAGCACTGGATTCAGGTTTGGGCTGTCCATGAAGTATGAGGGGAAACTGATAGCCATCTGGAGGAAAGGTGCTAAGGTCTGTAGTGGCCTAGAGCATATGCCTAAGGAGGAGAGTTTGAGAGTTTTAAACAGCAGTGCTTGCTCAAGCTTTTGAAAAGGAGTGCAAGGAGTTACCCATTACCTGCCCTACAACCCTCTGCAGGGGTGTTAAAAAGGTATCAGAGTTGTATTTTTCTTGATAGGGTGAGGTTCTCTGAAGGGAAAATGTCCGAAATTAGCAGTTTGTGGGCTTCAGATAACACACTGGTGTTAGGGTTGGGGAACATTTCTAAACCTTTTGCTGGAGTCCTTATAGACGGTTGAACATTCATTATTGAAGATTATTGGCTAAATGAAGCGACAGACAAACTTACTCAGCATTGAAAAGCGTCCTTTTTGAGAAGAAACTCAGACTGGGGACCTTCAGAGCTCTGCTCCAGTCTATGTGTAACCTGCCATTTTACAAACACTTGTGAACTGTCTTGTGTTCAAGACAATGAGACAGAGTTTAGTCTTGTGAGCACTTCCAGAAGCACTGAATCAGAAATCAGTCAAGTGGAAGTGGTGGATTACAGCAGCCTGACAAGCCCAGATCCCTCCCTGCCATGGAATGATGTAAGCAGAGCATCAGACATGGAAACACAACTGCCCTCCACTTACTGTGTCTCTAAATATCACCCCTTTTGAGCTGGGACATTTTATTACGGCAAAAATCTCTATACCCTTTTCCTGAGAATCTTCTGCTCATTAATACAATATTTTTGGAATAGGACAGACTCCATATTTCAATGTAAAAACTTTCACATGAACTATCAACTTAACCATGTAATGCTTACAAATAAACCATATGGCAGAGATAGTTACAAAGATATCTTTCCTTCCTTCCATTGCACATCTTCAAGTGATCTCCCTGCCTTGAAAATTCTGCAAGAAGTCCAGGACCTAAAAGTTTGTGTGCATTGAAAACCAGAAACATTTCTGATCAGATCACTCCTTTTGATCTTTAAACACTTTCAGGAAAGTTCTTCTCACTTTCAACATTTCATACTACAAAATGATGCACGTTGAAACTCCAGGACTTTGAGACAACTTGTGGCTCACTTCAAGAGGTGGGTGCTGGCCTGTGTTAAAATAGTCTTCATTTGTGAAAATACGAAAAACCTGCACTGAGCATTAACGCATCAAATAGGCCTCTAGGTAATTGCACAACTGAGTGACTCTGTGCTGAACCTGCAGGCTCAGGGCCACAAATGTCACCCTCTGCTTGTCTGGAAAACATTTTTTAATTCCTGAGTATTTGCTGAGGACAAAATAAGAGCAATGTAAGTGGTAAAACCTAAAAATGTAGTGGAAAACAAAATACTCAATAAAATCTTTTCTCTAGTGTTAATAAGGGGCATCATTCCAGACCATTCTTCTTCTTATTATTATTGTTATTCTTGATCTTATTCTTATTTAATAGTACACCCATTCAGGAAATTAGTTACTGTGGAATGACTGATAATGATGCCATATTAGGAACAAAAACAGCTGAGACTTTCAGAATTAACTGACATATTTAATGACCCAGTTTAGTATTAAGTTTTTTTTATAAAAGAGACTGCCACTGTTCTAGTCTATTTGAAGGGAATGCCATTTTTTGTGTCTTTAATACGTGAGACCAAGTCTGAAGCTTCCCTTTGTGAACAGTATGTGACCGCAAATACCCAGGTGAGCTATCACTGCACTGGAGAAAGACAAAGTTAAAGCAAAGGAAAGTAAATACGAAGAAATGACAAGCCTAGCATGTAAAACTCAGGCAGGCTTAAAAGTAAGAACAGAATCTACTTTCAACACTATTGTCCAGAGACAGGCTGTATAATAAAAAGTTACCAATTGTTTACTGTTTTTTGATCTTTTTCTTGATGATTAACTAAAAATTGCACCTTTTCCTGACTCCTCAGCGAAGAAAATTGTGATGCTGTCAGCGTTTTCCCCCTGAAACAAACTCCACATGCTTATCACTGGAATATAATAAGAGAAGACATACATGCATGGCTGCACAGAGTCCCATTTGGGTAAAAATCCCTTGGCAGCAATGCCCTGTCAAGCACAAGATAGAGGATCTACATTGCTCTGCTATAAATAAAGGTAAGGAAAAGTATCAGAAAGTGGCCATCTGTTTGGCTGACCCAGCAAGGCAGGTGGTCTTTCTCATCCATATGGTCAACTTCCTATTAACTAGAGGGTGGGCAGGACTCAGTCACCTTTTAAAGCAAAGAAAAACAAAATGGCAGAAACACCCTGCATGTCACTGAACTGAGAGGTACAAATCTTGTCGGCAGCCTTCTTTCTGAACAATTTTTTCACATTTCTATTCTGAAGAAGTTGTGAGGTCCAAATGCCTTGTGTTTATAAGAGAGACAGGGAGGGAGTGGTTAAACGGTAGAGAGTCTCTGTCACAGATGAAAGTGAAAAGGAAGATGCTTGCTCCGTTGTGTGTGTGTGGGATGCTGCAGAAAAAAACCAGAGAAGAGAAATCCTTCATTTTTTGTAGGTATTTGAAGGTGTTGTCAGGCAAGCATTTGTCTTGAACCACCAAAGTCTGGACTTTCATCCATCAGTCCCTTTTCAATAGATAAGCCCCTTGACCAAATCTGAATTAAGTTAAATCTCTCTAAAGAGATTTACTTTTTAAGATAAGATTTTGCCATCAAAATGTTGTGCTGTAAACTGTAGAATTTCACATTTTTCTTATAAATGCCTTCAAAATAATTGCTATTTATGCTACGGTTTTCTGTAGTTTGATGACATGACATTTTCAAATGCGCTTTTTTGTTGCTGGTCAAGCAAGGATTATATCATATTATCTTCATCTGCTAAGAATGCTCATGAGCATGCACCCACACCTTATGATGCCCACATTTTGTGCCTATCTACACAGTGCCCTCTGAGAAAAGGCAATATAACCCTGATATCCTAAAAACAATATGCCTGTAGTGTGTGTAGTTCATGCAGTGGTGTTGAAGGCTGTAATTGGCACATCATTTTAATTTAGGCAAAGATTGTATTTCCCATACAGAAAACTTTATCAAGCATGAAGAACATACTAGTTTATGTTCACCCCATTGGGCCTGCCTGTAATTCCTTGATATCTGATGTCTGAGTGCTAAATGCTTTTCCTAGTCTCATTCCAATTTCGTGTGCCTATATCGAGAAGTTTCACCATTCCTCAAAACTGCTGCTTAAAGAGAGTTAATAGCAGAAAGGCTGTGCATATAATAATTTTTGAAGAACTAGATCTGTTTTCATTCCTTAAGAAATCTTATGGAGGTACAACACTGCTGTTTGTTTGCAAGATCAAACGTAGTTTTGAAATTAAATCCCCATCTCAAAGCAGGTGTACACTACATCAAGCATGTGTACACTACAGAAATAATAATACTAGTATTGAGATATTATATTGTATTTTATCCAAACAGAAGTGCTCATTTAGGTGACTGTTTTTTTATTTTATGTAGGAAATTGGTACATGAAAAGAAAAGATCTAACTTTGAGAGAAAAACTGGGGCTTCAATCTGATCATGATGTGGTATCACCAGGGTTGTAAAAGATCAAGTGAGAGAACCCCCTGACCTCCTACTCAGGGTCTGGCTTTGGTTAATGACAGCTGCCTAGGAGAAACTAATAAATACAGGGCAAAAGGATAGTTGCACTTCTATGGAACACTCCCACTGCCTATAAATATCAGTGGCTCTTCAACCTGCAAAACATTTCTTATAAAAAACTCTCCCTTACTTTTTGTCACCCTTTTTAACTGCACTAATTTCACCTTATTCTTCACTGAATGAAGGAGAATCTAACGGTACACAGTGCTAAGGAAGTGAGGCTACTACAGACCTAACTGGAATCTGAACCTTAATAAATATCGTTTGAAACTTAGCAGAAACAAATCCAGGTTTTTGTGCTGTGCCTTTACCCACTGCACTCTACAATTTTATTATCTTTGTTCATCATTATTTGCTTTTCTTAGCTCCTGCTCACCCTGGATAATAGAACTACTCCCCCAAATATGCAGAATTATTGCTTCTTTATACTGAGTGGTTTTTATACAATTGCAATTACAGAGCAATACAAGCAACATGTTACTCACTTGTATTTATCTTCTGAAGTGAAATGTGCTTTTCCAGGTGTCTACGAAGCTTTACCTCTGCTCCATATTTACCAGTAGTACCATTGTCAGCCAAAATAAAATGAGAATGCATGCTGTTGAGCACTGTCAACTTGCTCATGGGATTGGACATCGTCTGGTATGGTCGGACCACCTGCATTTTAGAGACAGAGGAAAAAGAAGGTATACTAAACAGAAAAGAGTCTCTGAACTAAATCCATTACAAGACATGAGCTGATAAGGTGAAACAAAAGGAAAAATCAAAATTAAAGTATGTACTTGAGCATTACTGTCTTCTATGTGTAAAGTAGAAAATTACCTTAACACTGCTCTTTTAGACACAGACACAGCTTATAGTGTTTTCCATAGTAATCTGTTTCAACAGCATCAATGTCCACTGTTTACTTTTAAAATCCAGCTAATGGTCAGTGCTCCAAAGGTCTGGGTGACTACACAGACACATTGCATATCCTGTCTGCTGCTGTAAACTCTCCCCTTGCTCTGATCAAAATCTTTGATTCTTCCTTCACAGACCCAACCCAGCATCATGCCTCCAGTTTTGGCTCATTCAGAGCCATCAGCACTGGAACGACTCTACTGACACACAAAAACAGGTGAGTTCCACTCTTGGAGAGGGGTACATCCGATATTACACCACATTTTCAATTTTCTTGGAGAAAAACGATTGGTCCATTCCTAGCATTAGTAAAAAGGCAGCCATTTGTGTTCACAATAGCATTATAAAGTTTCTTTTCAATGTGGAGTCTGCGACACTTCCTTTGGCTTGATTTCATCAGGAGAAACTGTGCAGCAGACTGAGTAAATTGCCACAGTTATCCCACTCATAGCACCAGACACACCAAATAATAGCACTGGGCCACATTTGGCTGCCAGCTATTTTGGTGGGTCTCTGTTGACATAAGTGAGACTGTGCTAACATGGAAAAAGAATTGATGTTGTGTCAAAGCACCCTGGCTCATATTTTGAAGATTTTCTAGCAATATTATTCTCTGCCTTCCTTATGTGTGTCTTGTCCTTCTGAAGAGACAAAACTGAAAATCTGTAAAATGAAGTCTTAGCTGAAGAAATGATGTTAGAAAACTCAGCTGAGCTATTTTTCATCTGCAAGGAATTTTTTCAGAATTCTGACATTGTTCCTTTTCAGGTCTTGCGCTTTTAATGCACAAATGTGTATACTCAAAATTTGATATAGATGCTTGCAGACAGAAATACAATAAGTTATTGATTTATTCCCGAGCTTTTCTTCCTCCGTAATTCTAAAGAGATCTCTAATTGACACATAATTCTTTAAAAATAGTAAGTGTCAGTAATTCTTTAGCCAGAGATCTCTCCATATGCTTTATTTTCACTTATGAATGTCTGCCTCCCTTTGATCAGCTCTAAACTGGCAAGGAGAAACCCACAAACTTCCTTTGCTGTTATAAACTGCCATGCAAAGGTTACTTCGTAAGCTGTTTATCCTGAAAAAGGGAGGGAATAGGTCTGTGAAGACCTAGAGGGCAGCTGGCCAACAGCAAGGCAGCACCCTGCACTCTGTGAAAGCAGGTGATAGCTCTGGCTCAGACTTTTTTTATACTGCTTCTTCTGGTGCCTCATTCATAACGATTTATTCTACAGGTGCTTATAACTTAACAAGTATCAGGACACTGCTGGAACATGTGTAATAGAGCTTCTGTAAATGCAGAAACTATGTACCCTGTGCCACTGCCAGAAGGAAGAGGAAGGCTCTTTCTCACATCCCTAAAAATCAAACAAAGCCAAACTAAAACAGTGCAGATCTTTTAAACTGATACATATCCGGATCATCTCTCAACAAATGGACACCAGCAGGGTCTGATGGCAGAGGAATCCCTTGAGTTGCCTGCTTATTTTATGATTATGCGCAATTCTACTTACAGCTTGTGGTTTGCTCCTGAGAGCCACAGCTCAGAACTTTCTAACTGTGACAGGTTGATCTTCACTTCTAATGAGCTGCAGTATCAGAGCCTTCATACATTGAACTCTGTAATGCTACTGCAGGACACATTAGGCTATGCTTTTGTTCTGTGTTTAGCTACAAGGTGAATCACATTAATAATAAATTTTATGGATGTGAAAATGAGACTACAATTATTTTCAATTGAACTGTTCACAGCATGCACAATTCAACAGCTGAATTTCTTTTTTAACAATATAATTTCTCAAACCACACTGTCAAAATCTTATGGATAAAAGGATAAGCAAAATCTTCAAGAACGGAAGAAAATCCTAGCCTTGAGGCTATTTCCTCAAGGTTACTTGCTTTTCCACAACACTCAGCAGATTTTTGATTTCTGACTCTTGTAGTTTCCATTCCTTTGTTCTTTTCAACCTCTTACATTTTACAGGCAAATTAAATAGCTGGAAAAAGCTCTGACTTTAAGCTTTCTCATCCTCTTTTTACACACATAGAATCATGTAATGGTTTGGGCTGGAAGTGAACCTAAAGATTACCAAGTTCCAATCCCCCTGCCATGGGCAGGGACACCTTCCACTAGACCAGATTGCTCGAAGTCCCATCCAACCTTGCACAGAGAACAGGAATAATGTCCCTTGACATCTTCCTCTGAAGAGCTGAAAGGAATGATTTATGCTCAAGACAGTCCCTCCAAATTCAGTTTAATGAGTGTGACAGCAGCCATGCTGTGAAGCAGTACTCACGCTGCATGGGCTGAGGGCATTTTGTCAATAGGTGAGGGGCTGGGCTGACCCCAGCCCTTGCCTTTGCACCCTGAGGTGGCACCAGGATTGAATGAAAAGCATTGTTGTTCCGCTCAGACTCCCTGTGGGCACATGACACTCAACATAGGGACACCCTGAGAAAAATCTCTCAGGGTTACTCACCATGACAACGAGCATGCAAGTGCCATGTGAACCAGTGCATGAATCTGAGCAGTCTGAGTGGAGGCAAAGAACTAAAGACAGCGCGCTCAACATGGTGACAAAAAAAGAAAGAGATGCATGGTTTGCTTCTCAAAGAGTAGCAGCTGTTGTTCAAACGGAGCCATCTCTGCAGCCTCCTTGCTCTGGGGCATACCAGGGAACAGAGTAGTTCCAATTTAATTCAGAGGGTCCTGGAAGTAGCAAGGTCTGAATTCTCTGTCTGTGCTACAAATATGCCAGTCCACATCTTTGCCCCAGGTTGTCTACTGAGGTGACTTGGAATTAAACCCAAATGAGGACTGAACAGACCCTGAAAGAAAAGATGTGCATCCTACAACAACTTACAAAATGCTCTCTTTTAGAAGGGAGAATGGCTCTGTATGTAGGAAGAAACTTGTTTATAATCACAGTTTTCTACAAGACTGAGCAAGCCACTTTACTTTCTCTGTTCTATTTGAAAATATGGGGAAATAAGGCAACTAACTCTCTTGTGTCTTTTGTTTTTAAATTAGAATCTGAGAGTGTTAAGAGTTGCACTATTTTCTGCTATATTGCTTTTACAGTACTGGAGTAAGACATGTCTCTTTAGGGATCTTTAATCACCACGATATAACAGTGAACAGCAATAATATTTCCTTTAACTTGGTTTAGTTTTCTTCATGGCTCTAAGGAAAGCCCCTGTGATTCCCAAAGGATGACTGATTTGGAAGGGCTGGTAAATATAATTTACCTCAGCTATGAGTTCTGGATCCATACAGGGCAGGCATGGGCTGAGGCATTAGCAGAGGAGCTCTCTGCTGAGCACGCCTCGCTTGCCATGAGGCACAGGGAGGCCACTGGGGCATGGGCAATGGCCACAGCTCCCCCTCTGCACCCCACTGGCTCTCCAAATCCCATGACCATGGCAGTCTTTGGCGTCTATCTGATGCTGGAAGGGTATGTTTTGATAACTCTTCAGTTCTGACCATAATTTAACTAGACGTAGTGCATGTGGGCATAAACCCACACTGACGCTGGAGTTCAACAAGTCTTTTACTATTGGTTGACTTCCCCCCCCACCCCCCTTTGCAGCCTTTGTTTCTCACTTAATGATGATTCATTTTACATGCTTATGGTACTATTTACATTTCCCCTTCTCGGTTCATTTCATGGCATCCACCTCTAATGAGCTAGTCAATATAGTTCACTTTGATTTTTAAAGAGCTTCCAAAACAGCTTCCTCACCAAATGCTTCTAAAGAAATTGCATGCATTGAATAGAAAGAAAGTCCTTTGAGGCATAAGTAACTGAGGAAAGCTGGGGGGAAGGGAGGGAAAACAGTGAGAAAGAAAAATTAATTTTTGTGAAGACTGTTACTAGGAAGGTTTAGTGACATATATGGCCTACCTCAAACTGTGTTACATTCTGTTGAACATAATTTTAAGGATTTGTGATTAATTAGAGGGTGAAAAGCTTACAAATATTTCAATGTACTAAAGTCTTCATAAAGCAGCCTGATCAGGCAATAAAATGGAAGATGAAATTCAATATCAGTAAGCATAAAGCAGTATCATTACCAATTTATGAGAGATGGATAAAACCAGAAATGCTTCAGCATCAGGTCATGCCATTGATCAGTAATTTTTTTTAAATTATTAGGGGCCAGGAGGTTCAGAGCAAAAGTTTTATTTTGCCTATCAAAGGTATATTTGGAAATACTTTTGTCCTCAGTGATGACCCTGTAATTGTAAGCCTACTGATATAACTGGATCTGCATTAATAGAAGACCTTACCCAAATTAGTTTTGTTAACTTTATAGTAAATTTTTTTCACTTTCTATCTGATGATCAGATTAAGTATTAATTCTTGTTTGATTTAATCAGAAAGTTTTCTTAAAGTTTTTTTTTTATTTTTTAAAATAAAATTACTATACAACTTCTTGGTTTCCTGTTAAATTAGAAGGATATTTAGAGGAAAATACTGCTTAACGAAATCAGAAATCAGGGGAGCTTTTCCAGCTGGCTGGAACACCTGGGAAATCAAGTTGTTTCCTCAGTTCTTTGTGCAAAAGAAGGCTCCAGATCCCCTTTAACAAGTGGTGACTACCCAAGAACAGAGCTGTCCAAGAAGTGGAAATACGTAATGAAAGAACAGCAACGTTCCAAAGTTCATGGCTAATTCTACGTATTTTCTTGACTTCTTTGTTCTTTCAATGTTTCCAGAACCCCATGCTTAATGACTAAAGACTGTATATTTGAAAATGATGTGTACTTTACACTTAAGAAGATTCAAGCCATCATTGTGCTTAGCTTTTTCTGCTAATCACCCTCTGCACTGCACCTCAGAAGAGCTCATTAGTGACTCAGAATTACTGCAGCAAAGTCCCATCCTGCTTGTTTGTGTGGTATTAGAGCACAAACCCCCATGCTAATACAGTTTCCCTGAACAGCTATACTTTCACAGTGAATTGCAATGAACTCCAGTTGGATCATTTTCTTCATACTCATTGTGACTCCTCCGACCTAACTGATACTTGAATCTTCTTCTCTTTCCCAGCTTGCTCATGGATACAGAACACACAGAGAAGAATGGGTCAGACTAATGCAGACAAGAAAAATGTTCTTTATGCAGATTGAAAACTGCATCTCTTCCATGCACAGTCACCCATTCTCAGATTTTTTGGGAATGAACCAGAGGTGAGGAAAAAAATGGGTTCAGAAAAGCTTCAGGTAACAAATAACCAACGTAAGTAAACTATTCATGTATTTAAAATCAGGGGGTTAATCTTTCTGTTTCAGAGTATAGCTTTAAAAAAGCATGATGTGGAAGAATTGGAGAAACATTGGCCCTCTCCTCCAGAAGGTGAATGAAGGTAAATTATTTGAGGTGTGCTTTTATCTACAGTACCCAATACGACCTTTCAAAGTTTCATCAATAAAAACATATAGGAGGGAATATATTCTAAGGAGGACAGTCTGCAACTTTGAATTTAACCAATGCATCATTAGTATTGTTTGAAAATAAATCAGACTTCAAGATCCACAATCAGTGTTTTCTTAAGCACTTTTACGGGTTCATAGACTTCTAAGGATATATTTTCAAGAATAGCTTTTCATGGAATGTCCTTAAAATTTAAAGAACATACAGTGAAGGAATTTTTATTGTTGCCATGTCAAAACCTGCCATCAACCATAATGGAAAACCTGTGTATATATTGATTTTTTTGCTGCAGACAATAATTCTAAGAGGAATTGCTAAGTGAGGGATGGAGAGGGTGGGAAAAGTAACTGAAGATTTACAGATACTGAAGGTCATCTATGTCTATATAGGTCTTACATCTTTGCCAATCAGATCCTCTTGATTCTCCACAATCCCCCAGGGAGCTATACCAATGGTACAGATCTTCCCTCGAGATTTTGAGGCATGATCTTTCAGGGCATCTCCAACATGCCGAATGACCCCTGGCAAAGAAACAGCATAAAAGAGAAATTCATTATCATGTCTTTATTATTCATTACTGTAGAGATTAAATATAAGCTTATTTTTAATGGAATACTTATGAATATCCTTACAATTAAGTAAAGCTATGAATACATTCCTATTTATTATTATTAGAGTATTTCTGTGAACCCATTTTATTGAATCCAGAAATTACTAAATGAAGTAACAAGAAAAAAATACACAGCTCTAGAAACAAGAATGGAAATGTTGACAGTTGACTGTGGCTTATTTATCTGCACTTGTGCTCACATGTGCATGCAAGCATTTGTGTATTTCCAAGCACAGAAAGAAGCATACAAATTAATTGTGCTCCCTGCCCCTTGCCAACTCTCCCAGAAGTGCAGCTTGTACACAAATGCTCCTATCAAGGATGGAAATGTGAAAACATCATTATGCTACTCTGTGATGAAGCTATTTTGCCATTCTTTCCAAACAAACTCAGTCACCTGAGATAGCTTCCAGCAGAGCATTAGAACCCGCCCTGGGAATCAGTGAGAAAACAGAAATTAGTACAGAGAGAGACTGCTCCCCAGCATTCTTTCAAATGCTCCTTGCTTTCCCTAGACCAGCTCTGGCAGTGTTTCAGTGGTATCTCTGTGCAAAGCACAGGCGTCATTCCTGCTTCCTTTTAACAAAATAATTGTTTTAAATCTGTCTATCAACAACTACTTTTAGGATGTGGCTGCACTGAAGCGGACTTGTGAGTTTGCTGCAGATGTTATCTGTTTCTCAGTAGTTGAGTTTCTTTATTGTTCAAATTTCATGATTTCAAGATGACTGGAAAGAAATTACAACTGCCACAGAATAGTTATGATTTTAGTTGTAGTTTTCTGAACTGTAAATGACCCAAGTTAGGAAACTTCCCACAACCTAACAGGTCCTCTAAGTCCTAGAGTCTAGTATTCCTGTGATGGAAAGGAAAAAAAAAACCAAACCAACCCTGTACCTGCTATCAGCTATGAATTAAGCTATGATCCTGTGCAGCCCAAAGGATTTAATGCAGATCTGTCCAGACTGCAAAAATTTCTACTATTTGGAATAATCAGCTTTCAGCATGACATGAATATTCAGACCAACAGTCACGTTTATAGCCAGGTATGCACCGTCTGTCCCGCATCACAGATTCTCAGTCCAACAGCAGTTTTTCAGGATTTTTCAATTATAATTTTCATTAAGAGAAACCCAATTTAAAATTCATCTTCAACAAAAGAGACTGTACTAAGAAATTCTCAATTTTTATGATTTCATAAATAATTTTCAGCTATACTATTTGAAAACCTAGACAGGGAGCAATCAATTGCTTTGCTCCAGAAATTAAAGACAACAACGAGAAGTTACTGTTATTGCAAAACTGCTCCTGGAATGATATGTTTCTAAAACAGCAGAGAGCCACTTGAGCTACATTGTTTTGTCTAAGTAGTTTCTGATTACAGGCAAAACAATCCTTTTCAACAGTATTTAGGATGACTTTTCTGGTTTATTTTTATTGTTTTGGCATTAGCAACTATGATGATCTGAAAAATGGTAGGAAGCAGTTGTGCATTTGCCAAGTGTTATGGTCTGGTTTTTTTTAAACAAAATTTCTGCAGTTTGATTTCTACGGTTCCTCTGGTAATCCTCTGAATTAAGTGTACAACATGTACATTTTTCTAACGTACTTTTAACATAAAATTTACATCTGCCTTTGCCATCATCATGACAGGAGTATCTGACAACTAATATTATCACCACCACAGTGCACAGATGAATATTAACGTGATTTTACTCATCATTCTGAAGAAATGTGGGGCATATTACATTTGTGTAAGTCTGTCTATTTATCTAACACTCTGAAAGCTATGCCTCTTCTTTGCTTTCTTCAGGTACCAAGCCTGCCAGAGTTCAAGAAGTTTTTGGACAACAGTTTCAGATCCATGGTGTGATTCCTGGGGCTGTCCTGTGCAGGGCCAGGAGCTGGACTCTTTGATCCTTATGGGTCGTTCTCAACTCAGCATATTCTATGCTACCTGTATTGCTGCTGTGATAAGACTGAGTATTGCTTTAAATTTTATGTGCTCTAGAAACTAAGTCCAAGGCACATATTAAGCGTTTATATTCAAACATGTAGGAGTTGATCCACAATGCAGTAAAATTAAAACACGATAGAATGATTACATTGTTTTCCAGAGACAGTAAGAAGACACACTCTTACTAAAGTAAAAAATTATGGCTTTGTAATTGCAGCAAATGAAAATGACAATTTACAAGTTCATATCATAGCTCAAAACGTTTTGCAATTCTCTCTAGAAGAACTTTTTTGACTTTCCCCTGAATCTCTCCTTTCTGCCTCCTTCAGGGAGAGTGACTGAGATGTCAGTGCCAAAATTTTTTGTCTGGGGACCTGTGTTCTGGAACATATTCCCAAAGTCTAAATGCTGTCTGCCAGCAGAGCTGGGCCAGCTGCTATCCCTGATCACCAGGACACATGTTTGGTGTATTACAGATGCTCTGTGACTAGAAACGGTAGATATCACTCCTGCTGAAAATGCAGCAGCAATAAAATTAGGTCAAGCTCTCTACAAGTAATGAAAATGTTTCTCGACACATCCAAAAACCAGAACCTTTTTCCTTAAATACTTTGGGTCATCTGATTAAATAAGATAAAGGTCCTTCTGGATGAAAGTGGTTTCAGTTTTGTGTAATTAGAATTTGACTTTGATTAGTAGCCCTTCCCTGCAGCTTATAGTTGATCTTACATAGTCTTCATTGGTGATATACAAATACAATTGCCTCGCAGGAGACTTTATTTTCAGCTCTACAGTGTGCTTTTCATACTTTATAAAACTTTTCTTCTGTTTTATACCAGCTGTCAGGTTGGTATGAACTTGGCATTTTCTTGTTTTCACATAGTACAGAGATTACTAATAAAATAAAACACAGAATGGCTATGTAACCTCATCATCCCTACCTTTTTTTTTTTTTGTAATAAAGTTTCTTAGATGCCACTGTGATTTTATTTCAATGTTGCTCTTACCTGTGTTTACTCCTCCAGTGAATATCCATGCTCCAGTTGTCATAGCAGCCTTAATAAGGCCTTTTCCAAAGACTTGTTTGAGTTTTGGCTGAAGTTCAAAATTCTGAAGGCCCCCATGCACAGAGATGAGAAGTTTGGGGAGCTCAAGTTGCCACTCTTTGGTCATCAGATGCAGAAGAAGGTCAGGCTTTGTGTCAAAAGACACACGCACATACTGCAGAAACAAGGGCAATAGAAGAGTAGAGAAAAAAAAGATTGGTTATACTCAGTGGTTTCTAATGCATGTGATCTGTGACCAACAGATCACTGAAAAAAGGCAACCTTTATGATGAAAACAGTAACTAATTGCTAACTTGATGATTAATTTCCTAGTTAGGAAACTAGGAATAATGGAACACTTCCAATTCACAAGCAGATAATTATCTTTTTTAAATGAAATTAACACATTGTTTCAAAATGCTTGTTTCAAAATTAATTGAAAGATTAATGTCTATAATTTATAATGCAAAAAATGGATAAAAAATGTAAGTGGTCTGCCAAAGATGATCGAAGTAGTCAGAGTCACAGCTGTGTATTCACTTGTACCTCATTTCCAAATTAATCAAACTCTCAAAAGGCAAGAAATGACAGAAGCATGCTTAGTTATTCAAGCACACGTAACTTTAAACTGAGCAAGGCTACTAAACAGGTACTTTGCAGATGAAAGAATGCTAACTACGACTGACAGACCACCTAACAAGACACTAGATCCTGAAAGTGCTGTGAAGCAAATTCATGCATTTCCAGTTGTTGGCTGTTCCGTGCTACATGTGCAGCAATTTGTGCCAGGGGAGATCATGCCCATCTGTGTGGGCTCAAAGATAACAACTGTCTTCAAAATTTCTACAGCACTGTCCTGTCACACATACACCTGTCTCTCTCTCTTACAAGCTTTTCCCCTGCTCCTTCTGTTGCTGTTTCACAAAGCCTGTGACAGGGCAAGTGATACTTCTTTGATTTATAGTTTTATAGCAGAAATAGGAAAAATAAGATCTGGAAGGACCCTCTTAATAAAGTAAAAGAGGTTGCAGAAAGCACTCATCTATCAAACTGGTGATTGAATCAATGCCTGTAGAGCTACTTCAGCAGTCTTTCTCTTGATGGGCTGTCAGCACAGACATCAGGTATATACCTTTGCTTGCAGCCTGAGGAATAAGTAGTCCTAACTTGCTTCCTGTAACATGCCAGGTAGTATAATATCCATACATATTATGTAATAATTTTTTCCCTTTTTGACATGTCTAATCAGTACTTCTTGCCAAAAGTTTGCTCTTTTTCATTATATTGTATGGTAATAAAGTGGATTCCTTTCTAGTTGAATAAGAAATTAAGACTTGCCATTTTCCATGTGAAATTGCTACCAGACAGGATTTTTGCAAGAATGGGTTGTTGCATGGTGAACATCCATTCTGTGTGCACAATTAGCTGGGGAGGGCACAGCCAAACTGAAAGGTGAGCAAGAACTTGGGAATGCACATTCACCCCAGAGCCTCAGTAAAGCTCTCTGCAGCAGCATGGCAAATTTGCATCAGCTGATGGGCACAGCAAATGCAGTACATGTGGTCAGTCAACATGATTAACACAAGTGAACTGCTTCCTCAGTAGCTACTCAGTCAATTTCCAGCGTGGGATAAAATCTTGTATGGCACCTGATCCCACTGACTAGGCTGAGATGTTAGTAGTTTTTAAATTGGGATTTGAGCGTTGTTGAAGTTTTAACACACCAGAGCGAATGTGGGAAGAATGATCCTTACTCCCTTTTTTCTGTCTTTATAGAGATCTGAGGTTGCAGACAGCAACTGGAGGATTCATAGACAACATCCTTCGTGGGGCCCACTTGAAAACTCTGTTGGTCAAACTATGCAGACTTTCGTTTGGAATCACTGGGACCTTACTTTGTATTTTGGTGAAGACAGACTGTGAGTATTAAGAAGATAATCGAGGTGAATTAATATTTGCAATGACCATTACAAATATGTTGAACACATGCCATTGCATCATCTGGGATGATATTAAGATGAAAGCACAAATAACATCAGTATTATCCAATCTGGACAGTGACTACTTGTCCTTTTTTTGGTTTCCTTTTTGATTCTTTAGCATTTTTTTTAATACCTCAGAATGTGTGATTTCACTGTCCTTACCTTCTCAAGTCTATGTATTAGTCTTCTTGTACATGAAGACCTCTGAATTCCATTAAATATAAATTTTCAAAGTGAAGCTCAAAGGTGGAAGAAGTATTTTCTTGCATTTATTTGAATTGTAGACATCTTTATTGAAAACTGCTTGCTCTTTATACTGCAGGCAAAACCCCTCCATACTTAAGATAATTTTACTTTACTAAGTAGAAACTTTAGGAAAAATAAATCTCTAAAGTTTCTTCACGTAAATTAAAATTTAAATCAACATAGATAAGATTTACTGGTTGAGAAGTTCTTGGCAACGGTGACAAACATGATTTTTCTTCTGTGCACAGCATTCAATTTTTATGACTATTTGAATGATTTTTGCTCTTACAGAGGCAATTTATAGTCTAGTATACTTGAAATTACTCTTTGCCCTTACTTAACATGCTAGATAGTAACTAAGAGAGAACTCTTCTGTCCGATTTTTCAAAGTTTACATTAAATTGTAAATCACACCTTGGAGGCCATTTTTGTCCATAAGAAAAATTAATGTCTTCCAATCTTGTAACAGAATATTTAATCCTCTCAATTTTTGCTTAGAATGTTAATGAGTATATCTTCTGCTCCTGAAAGAGGCAAACCTGTCTCTGGAGGCAGATATAAAATTTTACCAAACCACTATGCTCTTGTGCTATGAAATTCCATGCCTGGTGTATCTGTCAGCTGTAGAAACTATGAGTTCAAATGGAAAATGATTTAGCTCTTTCCATATGGAAGAAGTATATGGACAGGATGCAGTAGTTCAGTTTTTATGTGTCAGCAAAGCAGTGCAAGTTAGGATTCTTCAAAAGTACAATTCTGAATCACAAAACCTACAGACAGACCTGACTGGCATCAACATAGACTGAAATGATAAAGCATCAAGCTTGACCTGTAATGCCCACTTGATCCCTAAATGAGCTCAGCAGTAGACAGCAAGAGTGAATTTGTTGCCAATTGCTGTTTCACTTTCTTTGTCAGGTGCTCTCTCAAAACACACCTGCACCCACCATCAGTCAAACAGCATTCACTTCCTTCCAAGTTTGCCTCCAGTGCCCTAGGGCAAAAGTCAAAGTTCCTGAGAATAGAACTACTATTCTGTTACTTAAGAACAGCTGAAGTACTTGGTGAATGATTGCAGATGCGAGTCTCAGTGAATAAAGAGATTCAGAATTTTGCTTTATTTCTTAAAGTAAATCTTTTCAGAAAAAAAATTTATGATCTGCATTCTAACATTGCTCCTGTGTTTCTTTTTGGTAGCTTAAATTTCTATCACTACAGATAACGTCTTCAAATTAAAGACTGTTTTCCTCAAAGTGTGATCCTCATTAAAAAGAAAAAAAAAGTTAGATGTAATTTTCACCGAATTCAACAAAAAACCTGTTACTTGAACTGAAACTAGATGCATTCTGTACAAGTTATTTCTTCTTCACACCTTAAGGCCTAATCCAAGCTCCACTAAATAAAGAGCGGAAGGACCCCAATTTATTTAAATGGGCTTTGAATAAAGGTTTTGCTGTGTTAATTCCCCTTTATCTCCATTCCAGAAATATTTTTAGAGAATTAATTTACTATAACAGAAACAATGTTTGCCATCTTTTCATGTTTTACGCAAGTTATAGGATTATCTCTTTTTTCCTCTCAAAAGCCCTGATGACTTTTGGAATCCTTTTTATACAGCTTTCATAAAACTCAGTGTATTTTAAACCAAGAAAAATCCCTTTTTCTGTGACTGATTTCCAAATATCCTTAATAAAGTTTTAAGGATCTGAGTATTAGCAGCTCTGTTTAAGTAACTGTTAATGTTCATTGGAATTCTACTGATGTTCTTTCATGTTTCCATGCACCACAAGAAAAGTTAAGCAGATAGCATTGAAGTAAACTTCCTCTCTTTTGCAGCTGCAAACTTATTTTAGGATTTTACTACGCGTATGAAATGTATCATTGAAATGCATTCAATGAGGAGGAATCTATTTACCTCACCAAAGGCTTTTCAAACAGCCATCGTCCATTTAACCCTGAAAACCCATGATGAAAGAAATTTTAGTTCTGTGAAGAGCAACCCTTTAAAGAAGTTTATAGACAGTCCAGGCCCACAAATTAATGACAGAACATTAAGGTTCTGTGCGTGTCTGTGTGAAGGCAGATAGTGTATTAAAAAATAAGGTTTAGTTTGGTCACAAGTGCAGTGAAAAATGCATCACAGCAAGATCATTTTAACTGGTACACTGATGAACAGAGCACATTTCAAATTTTTTCAGAATATTGCTCATAATTGGAATGGAATCACTCACATTAGTTTGATAACTGCCTTCTGACTTAATGAAATGCTACTATAAACTGCAAAGAGCTAACTTGTATAAGCCGATTCTATTTTATTAATTTTCCTTTCCTTTAAATTTTACTTACAAAAGGTATTAATAAAATTTATGTATATCCACATCCCTCTCACATATTTTTACAGTTGTTAAATTTGAAAATCTGCTATGAAAACAAAATAAATGCCGACAAGCAAAACTGTTAATTGCATTTCTTACATATTAATGGGATGAGTCACTTGAAAATATGAGACTGACAGAGATCTAAACACCCTATTCTTTTTGGAGGATCATCTGAGGTTACATGAAGATTGAAGGAAAAGCCTTTTTAGCAACTGATCTTGTTAACCAATGTTACTTAATCTCATCTGTGTGTTTCTATATCATCTGCTGCACCCTGAGCTATCCACATTATTGATTTAAGAAGGTCAGTGCAGCTGCACTGAGGATACTTTAACAACTCCATGGCATTAGCAACAGTCATGCTGTTCGGGAATTTTTGTTCCACGTGGCTCTGCAAATGAAATAAATGGCCTAGTCAGTTCTACTGACAACATGCAAACCTATGTCTTTGCTGGTTTGTTCCTATTACAGTTTCAGTGCAGTTTTCATTTCCCCCTAAAAGATCTGATTGTTATTGTCTGGTGGCAACTGATATAATATTGTATCATGAAAAGTATAGTTATACTTATTATACATATATATATTTCGTAATCAAATATAATTCTGTTGCTTCAAATGAAGAAAATAATTATCTGTCAGTCTAACTAGCACTAATCTGTTCCATTAATTAACTGCTGGTTTCCCAATTATAAATCTAGGGTTATGGTTTCTGTTAACAAACCCTACCTTTGCAGTCCAATTAATTAATTCTTTGCAGTCTGATTCAGAAAAATTTAACAGTTTTGCTGTTAACACAGGCAAAGAAAATACTACTCAGTTCTGTTTCCCTTGCTTAATAATTTTCCTGTGTGGGCATCCATTTCAAGAAATAAAACAGGCAATAGGTGAAAAATTTAATGCCAAATTCTTCCCCGATGTTTTCCTTGATTTGGTCAGTTTGCCAAGTCCTGCTGCTTTGTAAGGTTATTTTATTAACCAATAGGCACAATATTAACCTACCATTATTGTCAGTAAAACCCAGCTTGCATGCTATAGCGTTATTTGGTAGCTAGTATCGAGAAAATAACTAATGTATTTTTAGAAATAAATAAATTTATCATGTTTTCCCCTATTATCTTTCTTTCCCTATCACTGATCAGCTTCTCTGCGTTTGGTTTTGAGAAGTATAGTTGAACAGGAATATTTCCAACTACTACTTGTTCCTTTTTTTCAAGCCTTATTTTTTCAATAAAAAAAGTCTCCTTTTTCCCTCCTCTGCTGGCAAAGATGGTTGGTTTGTTTGACTGAGCAAACTCTTGGCTTGCACAGAAAGCTTTTGATTGGTTAAGTTTTATTTATTATGGGAAAGACCTAGTACCCAGTAAATGCAAAGGTAGAAGTTTAATTTTCTATTTATAAAACTGCAACAACTAGATAGGCTGGACAGATAGATAGAGAGACAGGTGACTGTAGTCTACCCTAAAAGAATGTTTGGGTCTGGAAATACAAACACAAGGACATCTTCATGCTGCTTTCTGTGGCAAACAATTATAACAAAGCCCTTTAATCTGTTTCCTTTTAAATGGTTATGCAAGCCTCCTCATTTGTGTTTTGATCTTATGAGAGGTATTTTTCTTACTGGTGGTAGGCAAGCACAACACCCATTCAAGGGTTATTGTTTAATTTGAAGCACTTCTCCCAGTAGCGGGTCAGTCAAATTTCTGGAGTTTTTATCTTTTTTTTTTTTTTTTTTTTTTAAATTAATGAAGGATTTGGCTTTTCCCCATGTTTTAGGTGGGGTTTAATGAGTACAAATAGATGGCAGGTGCATTATCTTCCTGACAGTAGTCTGTCAAAATAAATTGGGAGTTTTCCCAGCAATAAATGCACTGTCTGTATTCATCCCTAACTTTTAACTTATTATTTTGATTTCTTAGAGTTTAAAGTCCCTTTTCCCCTTCTCCTTTTCCTTTCCTAAATTCTTATGGTTTCACTCCTGACTGCCCTCTGTGACAATGTTCTTCTTTCTTTTATGCTGACTTCCAGTTTTATCTCCACAGTTTCACTACAATTGTTTTTCTTTGAGCACACAGCATATATCTTACAGCATCTCCTGTCTCTTCCGGCACTATGCCAGGACATCAGAATCCCAACAAAGATCAGAAATCCTCTCGGAGAACTTGTGTCAACAGCTTCCCTAAAACCTTCATCATTTCTTGGCTCTCCAAGACTACTTTTGTCCAGGCAGGGCTGCTCATTGCTTTACAGCAATCTTAAGGACATCACTGAAAAAGCTCTGGTGATTATCCCTTCTCATAAATGCTGATTCAATGCAAAGTATCTATAATTAATGTTAATAACATTCATTACTGTATCTCTGGATCTTTCTCAGCTTTGTTTTTTACACATTTTTGTGATGATGCAAACAGCACTGTTTGGTTCATTTCAGTGCTAAGGGAGTTTTCAATTTATTCCCACTAATCAAATGCTATTCACTGAATCAGACTCTCTCTAGCAATGGCCTTGTAGATTTTTAGGTGATTGGTTATCAACTGAACATGATGCCTGTGATCCTCTCAGAGAAATCACCTAATTTTATTTTTCTTGGTGCAGCAGTGCTTTCTAGCTTCTATCAAAAGAAGCCATCCACCTGCACAAACAGAACCATCCACTTAAGTAGTCAACTCCAGCACCTCTGTAAACATCTGGAGAAAATCTTTTGCTCTCACTAGCACAGTCCCTGAGATTTTCACTGTCTCTAATCTCTGTCCTTTACGACAGATCTGAGATACCTGTTGGGAAGAATTCATGCACAGAAGACACTTCTGGGTTGCTGGGTAGGTCATTCTCCAGAGTGTCCAAGAGTTCTGCTTCTGGCCCCACTGCCAAAGCAGTGTATTGACCACGAAGTGCTGGCAGATACTCCTCTGTCATTCCCAAAGATGCAGGTTATGCAGTTTAGATGGAGTCAGGGAGATTCTTCCTTTCATGTAATATCACATAGGAGAAATACACGCATGTGTTAGCGTGTGTGATGGAAACGTCTCTCCGAGTTAGTGGAGCAAAGCCTTCAGATCAATACATTATGGTATCACTCCACAAGGAAGGAATAACTTCTTGCTCAAGGGAATTCCTAGTTCCTAGGTTAGACACCTTCTTGGGCCTCTTATTTTGTTGAAATATGAACCATAAGTCTAACTGGTCCATCTTCTGAAACATGTCTGGAGGAATATTAAAAGGAATTTGGTATTTTTAAAATTTGTCAGCTGTGCAGACACAGCCAGCAATAGGAAATCATAGTTGAATTCTAAAATTATTCAGAAAAAGAGGTATGATTAGCCTTTGGAATAAAATTAAGACAGCATACATCAACATGTCTTCAGCCTTCATAAAGGTAGATCCTCTTACACTGTGCTCTAGCTTTTACAGTTACCTTTGTTCACCCACTCTTTGGCACCAGATACATAAAAAACATACATTCCAGTCTTAAACCCAGCAATACTTTAGCATGAAGTCAAGCAAGAACATTGCTCATTCTTTGTGAATGCTTACTTTTAGCTAGCAGCATTATCTATCTAAGAGAAAAGCGTGGTTACCATGGCTTTATTGGAGTGGCCTCCTCCTTGGAACTCAATGGTTCCAAAAGCGTCGGTCGGGCTGAGCTGCGTGTGCTTGCTGATGGACCACTTCTCCGACTGGATGTCATTGCGGGTGAGCCTGGTCTCATTTTTCTCATTCTGAGTAACCGAGGCGCTTGGAGGCTGTCCAATGTGTTGACCTGTTAGACGCCCACAGCAACACCTATGGCATTAAGCAAACAGAAAACCCAAGTCAGGTGTGTCTATAAACTGAGCAGGGAAACAAACTACAAAGAGAACCCAACCCCTTTTCAACTCTGCTGACTCCTTTCCTGAAGCCTTTATGTATGGAAGCAATATAGTACATATATTACATTTTTTTGTGTCTTGCTTACTTTGGACTCTCCTATATTTCAATAAAATTATGCTTGGTTCTAAATGTGTACAAAATAAAATTAAAGGACATTTTCTGTTTTCTTCAGGTAACATCAGAACCAGTAATCAGCTTTTGCATTGATTAGCAGGTATTTTAAATTGCTAGTTTAATGAATTTATTTTCTTTCAACAGTGTTGTGTGTCATGTGTCCAATTTAGGTAAATATTCCATGCACTGAATATTGAACTAAGAAGATAAGGAAATTAAACACAGATGCTGATCCACCCTTGATTTACCTTTTTTTTTCTGAAATAAATTTTGAAATTTAAATGAAGACTTCTGATAGGAATCCATCACTCCAGACGTAATTCAACCACCTTTTGAATAAATAACTTTACAAAATATTTATATCCATATCCATTGTATGCATATATATAGAGAGAACTTTTTAAAACTTTCATTTTTCATAAAAGAAACATGCAATTACCTATGGGGGTCTTTGGTGCTGGGTATGATATGAACACATTCTCTCTTGTAAAATGCTCTTTCTATCCATGATTTCTGTGCCTAAAAAAGAGAGAGGAAATACCTTGAGCTCTCTTTGCATATTATATACAATACAATGGTAGAAAAACTTGAAACAGAAGAGAAAATGTCACTGACTTTCCAGATAAGCAGTGCACACTTTGCAGAGAGCAAACATTCCATTAGAACAGTTCTCTTCTAGAGCTAAGCACTCAAACCAAACTTTTAATACTGCTTTCCTATTCACTAGCCAGATAACCTTGATGCTGTCACCTGTATTTTCATAGCAGAGAAAGGAAGCTCTGGAGAAGAATTAACTCAAATTCTAAACCTTTCTGCATGGCAGAAAAAAGCCATACACCTATTCATTAAAAATGCCTTTGTTTCCATGTCAGTGACACAACTAAGCCAGCTCTAATTAAAAAAAATAAAAAACAAAAAAACCCCACAACCAAATCAACCACACCACCCAACATATTTTTACACAAACACTGAAAGTGTTGTTTAACATAAAGGCAGCAACTATAGTTTCCTATGTGGACAGCTTAATTAAAAAAGAGGAAGATGTTTCTAAACCAAGACACAAAGAATTTTATTGCATTGAGTCAGATAACTGGCAGGTAGCCCCTAAATTAGTTCAGTGAAGCTATCATTGTTCTCAACACTCAAGATCTTCCCCCCATATTCACAGAAAAGCAAGAAATTTCGCTCAGCATAGTCCTAATTTTCAGGTACACAAGAAATACTTTTAAATTCAAAGACAGATGGGTAGGAAAGAAAAAAAAGACCAAACACAAAACAAGAAAGAAGAAACCTTCAGAGTTCTGAAATATGTTTAGTTATCTAAGAAATCCTCAATCCATATAATGCGAATTCTGGCAAGGTCTCTAAAACATTCACACAGATAGAATTCTATTATTTCATTTAATAAGGAGATGAGTTGAAACTTTCCTTTGAAAATTCATTTGAAACTGATTAACTTAATAAAATATATTTAAAACATATAATTACCACTTAACCACAAAGTACAAACAGAACTATAAACTATGGACTACGACAAAATTATCTGAGAATTAAGTAATGTGAAATGAACTTTAGACAATTTAAAGGAAATATAAACACCTTGCTTCTATGAAAAGAGAACTTTTGAAATCGCCTATGTAACATTGCCTAAGTTATGTCACCTTTTACTAAGTAAGGTTATAAAAGTAGTACCTACTTTTATTAACTGATGTTACATCACTATCTAATGTTACCTTCTTGTCAATTCAATCTGTATCCTGTTTTCCATGCTTAAAACCAGAAATCTCTGCTTCTGAAAATCACTGTGAACTGAAGAAATTTCTTGGAATCGGTGAATGTCACTAGCACAAACTATAAAGTACCATAACAAGAATTCCTAGCTACATCTACTACCTATCAGTCCCAGTATACAGAATTTATTCTTTTACCTTTTACACAGAAAGTAATTCTTCGTTAGATCTAGTGGCTACTGATGCTGTTTAACAATATATTATCTTTGGTCTCCTTGAATTTTTATTTGAAAAATCCACTAGACTTCACATTTTGTTGGAATAGCAGATACCTAGCATCACTTTTACAGTCAGAAAAAAAAGAAGCCTATTAAAACCATTAAATAAAACTGTATTTGACTGATTTTTCTCATGGTAGCAAACAGAAGGTTAATATATTATAGAAGGTTGGGCAAGGTCCATTGTGTTTAAACAGTGTAGTTAAATGGAAATTCTGAAAGCTAAAAAAGAGAGACTCTAAGAGAGACTACCTTGAGGTTTAATTTATTAAAATTTCTAAATATCCTTTATTAAATACATTATAGTTTTCATACTTTTCTGCAAACAATTTACCTTGGTGAATTTCCTGACTACACAGAACTAATGTGTCTTTTCTAAAGGTCTTTACTAGCTAAATTTATCTCAAGATTCGGTACAAAAAGGTGCCATAACAGGTACTTCACTGAAATATTTTCTTTAGGTATAAAAGCAAGCTTTCAAAAACCAAGAAACTGACATGTAAAATTTGTTTTCCTACTCTTTCTCATATTGTCTTTGCAAATGGAAAAGAAACACAGCTATGTTAAAAAGCCCCCAAAACCCAATAATATGTATTTGAATTTTCATCCCACTTCTTCAAAGGTAATATTGCAAAAATAATAGTCTGGTTTAAAATCTCCTTTATTCACATCAGGAAAAGATACTTTATTCAAATCAGGAAAAGATACTTTACAGCTTTTAGATCTCAAACAATATGCTGTTACAGCTGGCAGAGTTAGGATGAAAAAATATGTGATTTACTAATCTCATAATTCCTTGTACTTCCAAATTTGAAAGAAACCATCTGGTTTCTCTGCCCCATGCCAGTTATCTTTCTGCAACAGGCAAAATTCACAATGAACTATAAAGTTCAGAGATAGAATAAATTATGTTACTTGCTGTAAAGTCTTCGTAACAGTATAACTTCAGGAAATCAACATATGCATGACTAAACGGTCTGTATTAAAGTCTTACTTATAATGTGAATTAATAAAGTAATAAAAAGTTTTTAAAAATACAGCAAAGTATTTTCAAGACTGGTAGAACAAGAAGCTTATCTTCTCCTTCTCATTTCATAAATACTCCTTCAGTATTGGTTAATAAGACAATTTAAAGTCCAGAGTGAATTCAGAAAGTACATGCCATACCTGAGTTTAGTTTATTCCTATCTCAGCTCTCTGCGTAAGTCTCTCTCTTTATTAACCTTTCTGCAAAATCCCACCAAGAACATTTCATTCCTCTCTTTTCTTTACCTGAGCATCAAACTTGGTGTTTAAGGCTGTCTCAGAGCAAGATGTGCTGCCCACGTTGCGCCAGTGCTGCTCATTGCTAATAACAATGTTTGCGCCCAGCCTGTGCACAAGGCACTGGCTCTGCTCTGCCCGCGGCGCAGGATGTGACAGCCAGCATAGCCCTCGCACCCATTAGCTGCTTGGAATGTGCTGCTGTGGGATTAGCCTTGTTAAGAGTTCACTGGGCACTCACCCGTGGCCCCACAACACCACTTGGTTTGAACATCCAATCTGACGCCAAAAGAAAAACAAATCCCGTGAGAGCTTGCATTTAACTGGAACAAGACTTGATGGGCTCTTTCCCCCCTCTTTTCTTTGCCCCTGAGAAAGTGAGCTGGTCAAAGTGTGATAAGATGCTCTGAGTTCTTAAGTTTGACTCAGGAAAACCAATCCATCAAAAGAAACACTGTACTAAGCTGGAAGGAGCTTGAGAACACAGGAGAAACTGTTAATCTCAAAAGAATGAAAGCAGTGTGTTTATTGGGCAACTGTGAGAAATCTATACACAGTTGAAATATATTGCAATTAATCTACAATGGCATTTTTCCAAAGAAGCTGGGGTTTTGTCACTGTTTCCCACCACAACTGCTGTACTGTAGTATATATAACTTTTCATAATCACAAACCTTTGTCTTTCGGAGACAAGCAGCTGTTTTGTTTTCGTTGTAATTAGAAGTTGGTAACTCTAACCAAAACGTGAATATTTACAAATTTGGGGACTACTTTACTGTACCCTCTTGATATTAACACTGATGAACAACCTTTCCATATGAACAACACTTTCGTTTTTATTTTAGTATGTAGCAACTACATATGTTTAGTTACTTCAAGAGTTTTCAAGATATAAAGTATTTTGACTCTTACCGCCACCACCATGTTTGCATTAGTTCCTCTCCACTCCTACATATGCCTACATCCTTCCCTTTCCTTCTCATTAAGGGTGAATCTAATGCTTGACAAATTGAGTAAAATGCATACATGAATGTTGTAAACATTAATGTATATATTAAGTATGTACATACACATACTCTCTATATGTGTACACACACACACACACACACAAATATCCTTTTCTAGCAAATCTATGACCTGTGAGGTTTCTGAATCAAAGATTGTGTGCATATCTTGTGCGATCTCTTAAACACAAGATCGGATCAGACGGTCCATGGATAACAAAGGTGAGGTCGCAGCCAAGAAAGCAGCTAATAAACAGTTCAGTGAGGTAAAGAATATGATGGGGAGTCAGCAGGTAAAGACAGCTTGCATTTTAATACTAGGGAATTTGGTTTGGTTGAGAGGGTGAAGAAAAAGTGAGGTGAGGAAAGATCGCATGACTGAGGTAACTGGTTAAAAACCTTAATTGACTTTGAAGTGAAATGTCAGTATTTGAACTTGACAAAATTATGGAGACTGATCCTGGATTCAGGTTTCAGCTTGCAGGGTAACATGGGGCAGAAGCTACATCTTTTGTCTTAAGAAATTACTAAAAGAAACCGTGGTTATATTCATTGCCATACGTCACCCAGTGGCACTAGGATGTTTTATAGGTAGGGACTTAGGTAGAGCTGGAGTACACAACTCATGCTACAGGTAATTACAACTGCCTTTACATGGCTTAATTAAAGATGCAGTAATTTATGTCTCTGGCAATGAAAATACCAGCACCATACTTACTTCTGTGTTTTGAGGAATAACAAAGAAAGAGCCAATACACCAAAACAGCTAGTTTTTTCAATATGGTACAACTGCAAAATAGTGCTTCCAGAGGTTAAAGCTTCCAATTTCATGAAACAAACATACACATTCTTTCAATTTTCAACCCAGCTCACTGTTTATGAAACAAAGTATTAAAACAGCAGTTGGCAATAAGCTCAGTACTGAGTCTTCATAGAAGCTGAGGGCTTCTATGAATATTTAAATTAAATATTTAAAAACAGGTTTTGCTGGGGAAAGAGAGGTGGTGTTAAAAGCTTTTCTCTGCTTGGCAGTAGGGCAATGGAGTATTAATGAAGCAAATTACAGAAAAGGGTTTAGAGAAGCATATGGTGACGGAGCAGCATCAGTGATCAGTATTCTTTAATGAAATGGACACATTTACAAATTCCACTGCCTCTAAGTAGCAATCTGTAAACTTCTATAGCTATATTGGTACAAAGGAAGTATAACCTCAGCATAACCTTCAGTATAACTTCATTAAAAGGTGTGCTTGGGACAAATTTCTGACCCTCCTTTCAACACTCTGCAATTATAAGCACTATAAAAACTTCTTTGTCTTTCTTGAAGAATTGGGAATTTACCTCTCTGGACATTAAGTCGGCAATCATTATGTTGTCCCAAAATGTTTCATTTTCTAACAGACATTTATCACCAGTGGTATCTTGGAGGCTGGCAATCCAGCCATTACTCATTAGAGCTGTACTTATACATGTTTTTTTCTTTTTTAACAGGCTTCTCAAGCACTTCATCATCAGAGTTGTCAGTGAAAGAATGCTGAATTGTCTTGAAAATCAAGTTGCATTCAGTACAGAAAAGGAGGGTATAGAATGCAGTGAGTTATTATTATGGTATGTTAGAGAATGTATCTGCTAACATTGTTTACCAGATGTCATTTTTATACTGTACTTAGAAGAAATAATCTTAAAATAATCAGGAGCTTTCCAGTCAACAGTTTATGATTCTTGTAATTATATCTGACATTTTTCTAACTGCATGGACACAGAAATGAAAATGTTATGTCTCTGCTCCTGCTACTGTGCAAATGTGTATTTATGCTTTACATAGAAATTATATAGAACAAGCATATGTTGTTATTTTCCATGCTATTGACAAATTAACTGAAAAGCTTAATAGATATTTGAAACAGAATGAGAAAGAATGATTAGATCCAAGTTGTTGTGACATACAGGTTGCCACAGGCCTCCTCAAGATCTGTAGGAGGGGAAAATTTTAAAGAAAATGTCATTAAAATGAAGGCTATACTGTAAAGAACACTTTCAGAAAGTTTTTTCTTCTTATGGGTTTTAGCATATGAAAGAACGAATGAAGCCTACTGACTTCATTCATGAGGTTTCCTCAGATACATATTTATGATTTCACCAAATCTTCTGTGCATTTAAAGTTGTTTGAATAAGAAAATAAACCCTTTCCAGTAAGAAAGCCTTACTTGATCAGATGATGGGTTTATCTAGACTGCTATTTGGTCTCTATCAGTGTCATAAACAGGGGCTATAAAAGGGGAAAACCCATCAGATATGTATAATGCTTTTCCCTAAGAATTTCCCAGCTAACAATTATTTTCTGCTCATAGACTTTCTGCACTGTTGTGATTTCTACATGTTCTGTAACCCTTCATGGGCTTTCTCCTACCAGCTTGCCTGCTAATTTCTTGCAGACTTTCAGTATCCTTCACATCTTTCTCCTTGATGCAGAGAGAAACACTCCTTTCTGTTTATTTTAAATGTGACACCTCATACTTTCCCATTGCTGAGAGAGGCAGTGAACACTCAATTCCCATCTAACCTCTTCATACCAGTCATGGTTTTCAAGATACCTTCTGAAGTTTTTTTTTGTTTTTTGTTTCCCACCCCCCAGATTAACAATTTATCAAGTAGCTCCTCACACAGAAACCATTTGTTAACTTTTATCATCCTTGCTGCCCTTCTCCAAACCTTTTTCAACTTGATTCTTCTTTCTGGGAGGAATCAGAGCTGTGCACCAATGGTGGACTGATTACAGATTGGTACTGTGGCAAGTGAACAATCGGTAGTTTGGTATCTATTTACTACCTAGTAGTTTCCATAAAAGATTGATTCAGTTTTCTTGACCTCCGCAACTGAGCACCACGGTAATACTTGCACTGAAGCATCTAACTTAAACCCCAATACTTTGCTTCACTGTAGTAAAGAATTTACAATATTACTGGTGAAGAACTGCTATAAAAATTCAAGGTGTTTTAACCAAAATCTAACAGAGCAGTAAAAAACCTACATGAAGTCCTAAATTATGTCCAATGCATCTTAAAAATCATAATGGAAAATTATATCATAGAAGTCTATTGCTGTGAATACATGACTAGGAAGCAAAACACACAGGAAGTATTTTTCTGGTACTCTGGTTCTCAGATTACTTATCTTTTAAACTACTAAGCTTGTTTCTGGATTCTAAAAGAGTACAACACTATTTCTAACTCTTCAAACTAAGGAAAGAATATAACTTTCACATTAAGCAAGGTCTCATGCTCTCTAATAAAAATCGTGAGGTTAAAATGCACATGTAGGAGTTATGCACTGAATCTAATTCTGGTCTGAAAAATTTGATTTCTAAACTAGTCATTCTACCCGATAAATGTATGACAGCTATAACATTGTCTGCTCTGTCATTAGATTGAGGTGGTTTTGTTAGCCACTCTGTGGGTGCTGAGCTGAGGAAGGAAGTAAAATTAAATTGTACATTAACTGCATGAAAGGGTCTCAACAAATGAGGATTCCAGATGTTCCCCACACCTAAACATTCAGTTGGACCAATTTTATGTCCCTGTTCACATTTCATCTTATCTAACATCACTGCAGTTACTCACAAGTCCCTCTTCAGCCCCCTGAATGATGGAGTCCAACAGGCATCCTTTGTCACACAGTTTTGGTTAAGACCACGGCTTCACTGCCTCTTGCCTTCCTGGGCACACCAAGTCAGGTGTCGCTAGATTGTGGTAGAACTTCAGTCAGGATCTCTAAGCTATTGCTGTAACTATCTTTGTGTCAGACTCATCAGGGTGTGCACACTGTGCTGGAAGGCAGGGGTAGCCTTCTGGATCATTCTTGCCATCTTTATTATACAAAGAACAGGTACTGAATTGCACAAATCCTGCACAGATGCAGCATTTAATTTTCTGTCCTCTATCATGTGTTTCTTCTTTTTTTTTCCCAACACTTTATACATCAGCTTTTGCTGACTTCTGCCCGAGGAAACATCAAATGACAGAGAGATACTTTTTAGACATGTGCCAAGCCCCATGTATCATTTAGATTTTGATAGCAAACTGGTGGCATCGACAAGAGTGCTTTTAATGCTAGCTTGTTAATACAGGTTCTTTTGAAGAGACGGTGGACATATTCTGAATTAAGCTACAATATTTGTCTCTCATTTGCCATTCAAATTGCATTAAAAAGAACAGCTTCCAAATTTGTTTCAAATGTCATTTTTTGTTACATGATCTGTTGTGACCTTTGATTTCAGTGATACTTGAAAAGAAATGTACTACTTTAGCTAACTCTTAAATATTACAGTGAAAATTTTAACAAAAGATGCCAGTGATTAACCACTTGAAACAAAACTAGGTAAAATCTTAGCAAGTCTTGATACTGTTTTCAGATCTAAGGAAAACATTTCTAGCACATTATCAAAATGGATGTTTTGTCTTTGACTCAAACAGCTGTCCTTCACCAAACATGACCTTGAAGCAGGAATTAAAGACAAGTTTTTAGGCCTGAGAGTTTACATCGAAATCACAGCTATTACTCTGACATTAGCACAGCGCGTGAGCGGAAAAGCATTCAGAGGTATGATATTTCATGAGAAGAAAATGCTCTATTTTCAATTTAAAAAAGCTCTATTTTCAAATTCCTGTACCTGCCTGTATGGTCAGAATACAAAGAGCGGATGCACCTCAGGAAGAAGGCAGAAGCATTACCGAGCAGGGGAAGAGGGAACAGCCCTTCAGCCTCTGCAAAAGCTCCTGCAGCCGAGGAAAACAGCAGCTCTTTCCCCCCAAACCTTCCAAAATTTTGAAGGTTTGGATCCTTCCACACAACTGCACGAACAGCTATTCCTTTCCTTTCAGTGCAGACCTTCCTTCTCTGCTTCTCTGACACAATGCGAAGGAAAATGTCCAGAGCTGCTTGGTAGACCTCCTTCCATGCAGCCCTTAGTGGCCTTTGATTTTGGGCAGGGGTAAGGCAGAAAGAAATAAAAAAAATTCATTAAAAATATCTTGTTGCCAGTTGCATTAGCAAACACACAGCAAATCTCTCATAAACCTGTGTTTGAGAAAGGAAACTTGTTCCCTGCAGCAAGTTACATTTCTTTTAGAAACACAACTATGAAGTTTGGCATTATAGTATTTTATTTCCTAGTGATTTTGGTATTATATATTTCAGAATTATTACAATCTAGGCATGGCTCTATAGTTAGAGTTTTTCCCCCTTTAAGCCCCAGAGACTCTTGACATTTGATTTTCCTGAAAAATATTATCCAAGTTTCAATTGTCCACCTTAATGCAATGTTTTAATCCAGGAATAAATAAAGAAGAAAACCACAACTAAACTATAATCTAATGATTAAATTCCTGAATTAATCAGAAATATAGTTATAACATACACTTTTTTCCTTACAAACAGATGGTTTTATTGTATTAACTACAAACTTACGTAAGCAAACTTACGTAACTGTGAACTATGAAGTTCAAAATACTTAGAGAATATGAGCATTTCTGAAGCAATGGGAGTGAATGATCAATTTGAAACATTGTCAGAGAAAGCCTAGTTCAGCTGTGGTGAACTGCTTTTATGAACTTTGTGCATGCTTTAAACATGCAATGCTATTGTGAGGGAAGAGTGTGCAATTGCCTGATGATGCAAGAAGCATATTTAAAATAGCAAAATTCAGAAAATCTGAAAGACTTAGACAGACCCTTGTAGAACTAGAAAGATTCTATACCTCTGACCAAATGTTTATCGCATTACGTAACCCAGTTTTCAAAAAAGTTTTAGATTATTTTACAACGTATATTGCAGCACTGATCAAAAATCAGCCATGAAAAAACTAGTGCCATATTTATATTTTTCTGATCATATCCAACCCACAAGAATTCTATGTCATGCACATATCTGTCAGGGTCTGTCAAGAGACAAGGAATTACTTCTTTTTAATTCAAGGAATTTTCCTTATCTTTCTGGTATTTCTCAACTCGAATCACAACTACAGGAGAGAACTTGCAGACCTTTGTCTACTACACTACAATATTTTTGATCCAGGTTGATGCTCCAGTGCTGATCACCGCTCCTTTACTCCCCTTGGCAATGCAACTTTGCTTGTTCCTTCTCTTCATCATCAGTCTATTCTGATTCAATTTCAATTGAAAAACAAAGACCACTGTGACTAGCGCTGTCAGCTCTTCTCCCTCTCAGGTGAAAGCAGTCAGACCACCTGATCCAAGAGCCCTACAACATTCTGAAAACAGAAAAATTTCAGAGAGATAAAATAAAAAAGTACATAAATCCATCACTTTTTCAGCCCAATTTTACATAAGGGCAAGATGCAAGGTATTTTTTGCCATATAGCTCCACGTGTACAACAATTATTTGTCTTTTTCTCTGTGGACTGTCCAATTTCACAGGTTGTTCCCCAGCATGCACTTCCTTAATTGGCAAAGAAGTCAAATCTTATAAATTACATTCAATGCAACAGTTATTCCAAATGTTCTGAACTCAAGAATGACTATAAAAGCACACCCATTTTTCAAAGATCTGTGTAATAAAAGTTTTATCACGTTTTTTTCTTTTTGCAGACATAAATCCGTTATCCCTGTTTTCTTCTAATGTTTAGTCCTACCTAAGCATAAACAAAAGTAAGCACGAAGTATTCCTTAATAATGAAGTGGCAACCACCAAATAAAATTTCATAAAGTTTCATGACTTTTCTCCAAGGTCAAATTAGGAGGAAAAGATCAGCCTTGAGACATGAACTGTTATTGGATCACAGACTAAGAAAAGAAGAAAGTCACAGGAAATATAAATTACATCAATACTTCGTATGTTTCTTGTTTGATCTGAACAGAGGGTCTTCCTTTACAAGGAATGTTGAAAAAAAAAATCACCTAGTATTTCTGTGTCAGTAAGTTTGAAACTTGGCTAAATCTGCAAAATTCCTTATGGAAAAGACATGATATAAAATTGCAAGCAACATTTTAAATTGTTGTGTAAGAAATAACTTTGAAGGTGATCTGTATCAGAATTACAAACCATGGTTTGTATCAACACATAATTATGACCTACATTATAGATAATAGCGAATATTTCAGTGGATTTTCCATTCTATTTTAATTTATGGAATTAGCTTTGTTTGAAGTTTGAAAGGTTTACTGAAAGGCCTTCTTTCAGTTTGTTCTGGCTTTGATTCAACAAGACTATTAATCCAGTCCTATAGTTTAATTTTTAATCCTTGAATTAATATTAGGATTAAAATTTTATAGTGAACCGGGTGGGCCTCATTAAATCTCAAATCCTGCAAATTCTTCCTTTTGGGTAACCCACAGTTTCGCAACTATGGAAAGTTTGAAGGACTGGAGCCTAACAATGAGGAAACCAAGTCCCATGCTGTCACATTGCTACCACACTTTCGTGTGCTTTTAGCCACAGCATCTGATTCTTTGCACTAGTTCTGTTAACCAGATGCCAGAAATGATCTCAACAAAATAATCACTTCTCTTCGACATGTAATATTCCCTACATGCAACGACCCCTGCAACTGTTTCTATACATGTGTAAGCATAAAACACATGTGGGGTGGAGGATCCCCAGCACACCAATGTAGAAGTAAACAGCAAGCATAAATACTCTTGTCAAAGCCTTGGAAAGAAAGTCAGACTCAAAGGAAAAGGAGCTGTAAGCATTCTTCACCCAATAACCCCACTATCTGGCATTGAACCCCATTTTCTCTTTCTTCCACACAATTTGAAATAAATAGTTATGGTATTCATGCAGAGGATTAAGATTACTTTTGTACCATCACAGGAAACAACCTGACAGCTGTTGTGAAGGCATTTGAACATGAAGACAGGGAAAAGAGTCTCTACTTTTTGGTAAATTTTGTCTTCTGTTTTTTCCTCCAGAACTTAGTCCAATGTTTTCATGTGAATAGACACATTTTGCGGAACAAATTTCCATGAAGTACTGAAATATTTTCTACCGGCTAGTCAGTCCATCTTCCATCTCCCTCCTAAAGGACAAATAACTCCTAAACCCCTCTTGACCTCATTGCAACCTACAGGACCAAGAAAATATGGCTTGTGAGTCAGCTGGTCAGTCTTGGTAGCCACAGCTGACTCCTCCTACTTGGAGAGGTACACAAGGGCAAGAGAGCTGTGGCATAAGACATGGCTTAAATCGTGTAGTGTAAAATGGTAACACCACTGCCATGGGAAGTACAGTTGCCACCCTGTCACCCCGTGAAGGTTGGTAGGGGCTGCTGAAGGGTTAGACAGAGCTACCAAAATTGTCAGTATGCTGATCCATTGAAAACAGACCTGGAATTTGAATCCCTAGACACAAAGTGATTAATGTGAAATATTACAATAGGCAATTCATTTGGGTTTTTGGGGGGTTGTTTTGCTGAGGTATTTTAGGTTTGTTTTTCGTTTTCCACTCTGTGAGACTTGCGTTAAGATTTGCAGTGACTGAAATCAGAACACAAGCATGTCTGGAGAATGTTACTCCTTGAGATGGAAACAATTTGGAAAGCAAGGTGGTATGGGCCTTTCATTAAAATAGTACCAATCAAATATTGTCTGCTAAAAGAAAATGCAGTGCTTATAATAAGTAAACAATTTGAACTCTACAATGTTATTCAATTCTACACACCCAAATACATGTGACTGAAGACAAAAATCCCTGGTGTCCTCCAGTACTCTGTGTTTAATGCAGCTTGCAATGTTCTAGAGGACTCTGGAAGGAATTAAACATGTAAATTGTGATTAAATAAAGCTTCTGATTTCAATGAATTCTCATTGTACAGATAAGGGAAAAAACAGTTAAGAAGCAGGTCTTACTATTTGCCAAGTTGTATGATGGGGCTCATTCACGATGAGGGTATGTAAGCAGTTTTAAATTACTTTCTTGTTTTGACTTGACTTTGAATAAGGACCTTAATGTAATACTCTTTTTTTTGCTATGCTGGATATTAAAATCTACTGACCAGGAAGAAAACAACCCAAACACCTTTATTTTAAAAAGGCTTAAAAATTTTCTCTTTTTTTTCTTTTAAATCTCCTAGAATTTGATTACACATCAAATTCCAGCTCCCTGCCCCAGCAGGCCCCTCTGTAAGGACTTTCTGATTACTACTTATGCACTGTTTCAAAGTGAACCTTGAAGGATTCAATTTAATAGAGATTAGTACCTTTATTAAACAGTGGTTAATTGAAGCCTCTGAGCTATGCTAAATGTTGTTCAGTGAAGTGGATTAGTTGCTTTAATTTTTGCTTTCTCACACAAGAAAATAACATTGAGTGGAAATAATATTTACCTTTTCCATTGGTCTACTGAGGGTGACATTATTGCAGGGCTTTTAACTTACGTGTTTTAAGCTGGCAGTTTTCTAACTTACAGAGATACCTCTGGTCCAGCAAACTTAGAAACTATGTTGATCCTAAAAACCCTCTCTTAGAGTGCTTTAGTTTCTAAAAAGAATAAATTAAGACCACCATCAAGAATGCCTCATTAAATGTATGACCAAAATCTGTCACTGTTTTCTGGGATTATAAAAGGAAAAAAAATCAGGAAAAAACCCTGTTTTGGAACACTTATAATTTTTATTTTAAATTATATTGTTTCTCTGACTTTTCCTGTAAATAGCTTTTTATATGTGACAATACTATTCTCAGTTGAGTAGCAATACTGAGAGATTATAAAAAGTTACATAATGTCAATAACTCATTAAAGAATATTAATGACTCACTCAAGACCAATTAATTAGAAGATTATTTAGAAAATTTTAGATTCTAAATGAAGATGTCTGCTTCATTAACTTTTCCTGTTGACTTCTTAAGAAATGATAACTTAAAATTCAATTAAAAGTAATAGGTCATGTTAATTTTACTACAGTGTTTGCACACTGAAAATCCTTGCTTAAAGAAGAAAAAACAACCCTCACTCTTTGTAAGATTTGGAAAAAAGGATTAAATAAAAGAAGATAACTCACCAACAGGAACTGTATCTAAAACACCTGGAAAAATACCTCTGCTTCTATGACAGTTGTGGTAACAGAGCAACTCCTGTTTTTGCCAAGCAGAAGCATCCCGGCTGAGCTCCAAGGAGCAGAGAAGAAAGGCTCAGTTCAGAGCCATACAGGGATACCTCTGGTTGCTCTCTAGCACACAGCTCCAGCCAGGTTTGCAGAGACCTAAGAGGTTGTTGTGCTGGCTCTGTACCACAGGTGCAGCCTGCAGCAGTATGAGGGTCTCGTTAGTGTGAAAGTCGCTCAGTACCAGCCTCAAAGAAAGAAATTAACAAATATGCTTAGTTAAGTTACTAATACTGCTGTCAAACTCCATTATATTTACCCCATCCAAAATACTTCCAAGTCAGTAAATTTGTTATGGCAAGGCAGGTTTACCAGTTTAGAAGTTCATACTCTAAGAACAGTTTTAGTCTACATTTCACAAATGAGACATTTCACACCAATCAAAACTAGAAGTAGTAATAAAATAGTTGCAATTTTTAGACAGATACAAGAAAGGAAAGAAACACTGTGTTAGAGATGACTTAAGTGGATTTCAGAGGGAAATGCAGGAGTCCTCAAATTCTAGTTTCATCTTTTGAAAAACATTAGATGAGGATTGCATTTGGCCAAACTTTCCTTTTGTTTCAATAGCGAAAGCCACTGAAATCCATGGTATGGCATCAGTGAAATGCAGAGACAAATTTGACCCTGAACGTGCCTGCTTTTATGTGAAAGCTGGAAATACACATTCTATATCAGACTTCATTTATAGCATTTAGTGCTCTCTAATGTCACTCCCTCAGGCCTTGCCAGGCAACACTGATGTATTAAAGTGTCATTAACAGCACTAATCTCTCTGCTACTTCATCTCCAGAAGAGGGTCTGCAATAGGAGATTTGACAACTAAAACAGAGTTAATTTTATCCAGCCTGCAGAATTTACAGATTCACAGCATGAATGCAGCTCCAATCAGCCATATCTGCTTGAGAGTCTGCAGACAGAAGCGACAGGTCAAGCCAGAGTGGCCACTGTTGTGGAGGGAAGCCTAATTTCTTAGCAATCCAAAGTAAACTGCTGTAACACAACTGGGAATGTTATTCTCTTTTTCTCTTCTCTGTTTCTGCAGCAATTCTATACCTTTCCAAAAGAAAAAATAAATAAATGCAAATACTCCATTTCTGAGGATTTAGAGTGCTCTTGTCACTTTGTAGTTACAAACACAGAAAACACAAGAACTCATAGATAGTTTGGGAAGGCTGCAGCTCCAAAGGCACAGATTTCTGCATTAGAAGAGGCATTAGAAGATCAGCAACCCCAAATCAACAGTGGCAGTAAATAAAGCAGATCTGAGGGCGGAGCATAACTGGGATGGGTTTTCTCTGCTCCTGCAGCTCTTGAAGACATTGGGAGATGGTTGTGGGCATGATGCTGATGAAGGCAACAAATTTCCATTTCCATGAATTGAAAACTTCTCATTAGAACCCCAAACTGGATGCAGATCTCCTATTCTCTGGGTTCACACTTGAATGTGACTAGGGATCAAATCACTCATCTGCAGCAAGCATCTGCACTATGCAACGTCCTGCAAGCCTCCTCTTCTTTAATTCCTGAGCTGCATGTTATAATTTTCCAAGACTGCATAGCAAAGGAAATGTGCAAGATTAGACTCAGACACCAGTAATTCTGCATTGTGGCGCTAGGTGTAGTATGCTTTGAAGCAGACATTTCAGATCAACCTCTGAAAGCTGGGTCCTTCACCAAAAGGAAGAAGTCTAAATGGTTCCCCACAACAGTTCCCCATGGATTCTCCCAAGTGTCAGCATTTTATGGTCATCCATGTCTGCCAAATGCTGAAGGCGAGGAAGAATCAGAAGCTTGCATTTATGAAAATCACACTGTAAGCCCCAGAAGCACAAGGTCTGCTTATGAAAAATGCTCATCTCTGTGTTATTTTCTCATGAAATCACTGAATCAAGATTGGAATTTTATGTGTCTTTTTTCACTAAATGGCAGTATTTAAGTGTCTGAATGCTGCTGGACAGTTTACTTGTCCAAATAAAGAGTGTGTAAAATGGCAACTAAGATGCTGAAAAGTACTTCAGAGTATTCTTTGGTTTAGGCTTCCTTTTCAGCACAGATAGCTGTATTCTAGAATATAAGTTGTATTTCTTCTGTCTATATCATACAAAACAAAAGTTAAGATACCTCTAAAAACTCCATGGCCAAAGGATTTAGTAAGTTTAAAACCTGGAAGCTACAGACTCAGAGCTGAGCTGCCCTTTGCTTTAAATGTCTCTTTTTCACAATTTAATGAAGAATGATACTATTGCCTTATTCTGTATGGCAATGCCAATAGGATCTAGGTCACCTGGCTTGCTATTACATTTATATGCCGACAGCTAGCTAGCTAAAAGATATGAAAACTATTTTTTATAGGGAAAAAAGTCAAAAGAGCTAACAACATAGAACAAAAAAATGAAAGGGTATCACAGGAGTTGAAAACTAACACAATGTATCTTGAGTTTCTGAATATTTAATTCAGATTTTTATTACTGCATTTCCCCCACAGCTTCAGCATTAATGTCTTAGACTTCAAATACTGTGGGAAAGTATAGAGAAACAAAGAAAAGAGGATATTTTACAAAGCTATATGCCCAACAGTCTTGCTATTTTGTAATATACATTTGCAATGAGAACAATTTGTTCTCAGTTTAGCTTTTTGATGGTATCTTGACATTTTTACCTTTTAAAAAGCACATATTGTAATATTGACACTTTAGCTAACAGAGCTGAAGACACCAAACCAAGCAGTTTTGGAGATCACCGTCAGCAGACTGTCCCTGTAACAACAGCTTGGGAAAAGGTTAGTTCTGTTAGTACAGAGTAAGCTCTGTTTATAATCGTTTCCAATGCCTGAAAAAAAGACAACTCAGTGCCAGAGGGAGCTTCCACAGTAAAAATCATTTACCTCGAAGCACAAAAGCAGAGCACTCCCCAGAACACCTTTCTGCTAAGGTGGGATGGAGCTCGGCTATGGAAAGCAAAGCAAACAATGTTCTGTATTTTCTTTTAAAGTGACCCAGGAAATACTGGGATACCAGTTCCCATGCACTCTATAGCTGCTTTTTCAGAGGAAATAATTATATGCTGCAGAGCACAGTGAACACCACAACTATAAAACCCACTTCCACCTCCTCTTTTAACAACGGCATTCAGAAGTGATCCTCCTTCCTCAATGCCTCATTTCTCTCTCAGCTGCAACCAAAAAGCTACCTAATACTGGCAACATGTTGCCACTGTTAAGAGCTTTCCAAACTGAGTCAGAGTTAGGTTTTTGAGTGGAAATTTGGAAGCTTCATTTATGTTTTTCTTAAGCATTTTCCCTGTGTCAGTATCATAGAAAAATAAGATTGTCTATGAATCTTTTAAAAGCAAGTTGTGTGTCCCATGGTATACTTTAAAGCAAGCTTATGCAGATTTTTCTCTCTTACAGCTACCCATACACTCAACTTCTCTTTTATTGCAACAATGGAGAAAGAAAATTCCCCCAGCAGTGTGATGGATTTTTCTTTAATCTGAACCTTTTCATAGGCAAGAAATCATCTAATGTACCTGTCCTCCCTCCATAATTATTAGTCTACTCTGCTCTCATTAATTTAACATTTGTCACTTCTATCTGTAGTTACATTGTACTTAAATCCAGATTTTAAAATGGTTTTTGTAACTTAACCCTTCTCTGTGTAGATATAAATCTACCGATGTTCAGAGCAAGCCTCAGGTGCCTGAGTCTTAAAATTAAGCATATTCCACTTGATCATCCGAAGTGAAATGAAAGCAAAAAGCAAACAACGAAAAAAAGAAAATACCACAGATTTTAAAAAGAATGTCCCTACTCATACATATTTAGCTTTGTTATAACTGGGTGGGATTTTATTAGTGTGTGGACACCTACAGATTTACTCTGTTGGCAAAAAACCCCATAAATTGCTATTAAAAAGTAAAGAGATAACACCCCTCCACCCCCTCATTGTAATCCCCCCACCAAACATTTTCCAAAATGAAGAATCTTGAATCTGATGTAAGTTAAAAAATTCTGACTAGGAGGACTTGAAAACACAAAGCAAGTTGTTTCACCCTGAAATATTTTTATCAGTATTCAGAAGGCAGATTTTCCATGCCTGTGTAAGGGCTACTGCAATTTATTATACTTGTTTGTGCCATCAGGAAGACTATCTTGTTACCGACTTCAACAGGCAGAGAATCTGTGATTAAATTTTATGTGGGGTGTTTATGGCACAGAGAGGAGGAAGATCAAGTCTGTGACTACCACCTGCAGTTGTTACACACACAACTCTACGTTACAGAGTTGAGCTGCTGTCAGAAATTAAAGGTAGCTATCAATTCCATATCTATCTCAGGCATTTGCTGCCAATCATGTAGATTTTTATTATTTTATTTGAAGGAGCTCAAGTACTCTTAGCAGTAAGTCAACATTAAAAAATAAAGATTTTTTATGTAGAAGGACTTTTTTAAGACTTAAACCAACATGACCTTTACTGAAGTCTCCAGTGACTATAATCCACAGCTTGAAAAACACTATTTCAAGTAAATATCTGTGGTCCTGACATTCTGAAGGTCTGTAAAACACAACAGAATACAGGTACAAGTGGCATGGAAGGTGGTGAGGTGACTATATTTAGTATAAATTCTTCAAGACATGTAGCATCTCCAAACATAGAAAAATCTATCACTGACTCATCCCCACCCACAAACGTTTACTTAAAAGCCTGAGAAGGACTTTCCTAGTAGCAAATCATTGCCAGAGTATTGCCTATATGGCAACACAAAGTGTGCAAGTGAGTATCATGGAATTCTGGGGGTTTTAAATATTTATGTATGCATACAGATTTAACCAGAGATGATCCAACTGTGTATTCCCAAAGCATTAACTGTCATAGATTTCAATGCACAAGGCAGGCAAGATTCTACCATTTCTTGACATCTGGCATATTTCAGTTTTTTAAAACATCAAGTTCAGATTTTAACAATTAATCAGGACAGATTCAGACTATAGCTTCAGCTATATTCTACAGCTAATATTTTTTCTGTGATACTAGTTATCCATTTTACTGCATGTTAAAAATATCCCATGTAATGATTTGAATCTAAGCACAAGACGAAGATTTAAACCCCTTAGATAATTCACTAATAATTAGAAAACATGTAGAAGTTGGTTACCACTCGCTCTAGTTTTCAAAACAAACAGAGCTTTGCAGTTAATATCAATCAACAGACTTTCAAGCCTTCAATCACAGACTTTCTTTTGTGGTTCGATGCATAAATGATTGGCATCTGGATCTAAACACAGTGAGTCAAATTCAGATTCAATCTCTCTTGACTGAAGTGAGATTTGTGTGCTTACATCAAAGGTGAATTTGATCCAAAATACACAAGACACAACTATTTGCCCAGACAGGCTTAATATCTTGCAAGATTAATTTTCTTTGCAACCAAATATACAATGTTCTTCCTGCTGTATTAAATCTTTCAGGCCTGAGTTACAATATGAGTGATTTACAGAGCCTTTGTGCAGGGCCTTTCAGGTAATCTGCTTGGGGAAAAGAAAAGGCTGTATTCATTTATTCTAACTGCAGCCAGAAATTAATTATCCTTTTGTATTTGTGTCAGGGGACAAAAACGAAGGCTATTTTTAAACCTTCATTGCTTATTTAATGATGGGGCAAATGTCTTTTTCTCCATGGACTCTACATATGTCAAGGCTGTCCCTGTGTCCCTTAATTGCTGGGCTCACACTTCCAGGATGTGCAGTAAACACATTATCACACTTTCAACACATTGTCAGAAAAGATCCAAAGGGAAAAGTGGTGAATCCTGCAAGAGGAGAACTTGAACACCACGTATCTGTAACCATTTTTGGAACAGAAATCAACTTCGTTGGTTTAGGATTATGAAAACTAATGCAAATCCTTTATTGAACTGGATTCAATACTTCAAGCAGCAAAACATTTGGGATGCTTTAGCTCAGAAGTTTTAGTTCAGCTTATTATACACCTATGTTACTACTACAATCGAAAAAATCCAAATTAGCTATTAAAGAGTTTTCCAGAAATCATGTAAGTTTTCTTAAAATTGTTTCCTTTCCTTAACATTTTAAAAGCAGCACATGGAAAGCAGTCAACAACAACAGAAACAAACAAACAAGTCAAAAGAGAAGTTATCCAAAGCTATCCTTCAATGGTGGTCCTTTAGAAAGCCACAGACTTCACACAGAAAATTTGTGGAAAATCAGTATGCTGTAGTAGATATTTTACAGCTGCTATAGCTAATTCAAAACATTGCTAGAGAAGAAGAAAGTTTTTTTCCAGTTGTACAGCATGGTTTCTATCCTGTTTCTTTCTACTCGATTTCATGACAGGTACAGGGGCACGACAGACCCTTGTGCCCTGGCGGCTGCTGGGCCCAGGAGACAAGCTGAAGGAGGCTACCTCACATGCTGAAAGGGAAGATATCTGATGCTTTTATGAAAATGAAGTAATATAATCAGACCTCATACAATCTACCTCCACCTAGCAAGTCTGGTGAAATCACAACGCTCAGTCCCTAGTGGATATCTCTGGTCAGCTATGCACCTTTAGATAAATGGGTTCATTGTCTTACACTGTGCATTAAGGTTAATTCAGCAGCACACAAGACTTTGAAAGATACCAAGCCCTCCCCACTTCCCTTTATTTCCCCCCACCAGTGTCCTTCAACCTGCAATAATTCAACAAATAAACCAAAGGACACATCATTTTGTGTTGCTGCCAGTGAACTGTACTTCAAATCATTTTCAGAAAAATCTGACACTAATGCAATTACAGGCACATAACCTGCTGCTTCAAGATCTGAAATTATAAAAAAGGCATCTCTTACAGGAAAAGTCTATTTTAGTGGTGCCTTTACAGAATTATGTATAGAAAAATTTCAGCAACTTATTACAATTTATGAATCTCCAGTTTATCACTAGTGCCTCATGACCTCACTGCAGCTCCTATAACACAATCCAGCTATTTTTTTAACTATCTCACACATTAAAAAAAAGTCATGTCCCTCTTTTCAGACTGCTCTGCTGATAGCTGAAATTTTCACCACAAAATGTAAAGTCTTATTATAGGTGGGAGTGCTGGCCGTATGAGAATAGAAGTAGTTAAGAAATAATACTCGCAATTTTCCTTCAAATGCACAGTCAGCAGGATGTGTACCTAAACTATGCAGTACCAGCTTCAGGCTTGTCAAATAAATTGTCGTGAGCAAAACCTTTTATTTGCTGCTTTTCTAGCTTCAGTGGAGGTCTGAGCTACAGTTTACCAGTGACAATATAACTAATGTGATTGCCCAGCCTGGGAAGAGGAACCTTCACCTTGAATGACGTTAGTCAGAAAATAGTGGGGATATGCTGTAAGCACTTTTATCTTTCACATTCAACTTCCTCTCCCTATGTCACAAGGTTATTTAAAATAAACTCTGCTACAAATGAAGTAAGTTATTGTGAGACATAGAAATTCTGTTAAAGAAAAATTTAGAGAAAATGGGAAGAAAAGTAATTCAGCAACTGAAAATCTAAACGAAGATACTAAGTTTTTAAAACCTAATTAGGATTTTAAAAGCTTCAAAAGACAATAATTAATGGGCACTACTGAGTGCACTTCTAGAAAGCCTATTTCTATTATGAAAGGTTGGTATTGATCAAGCAAATGTGTAACTAGCCTTGGAAGCACTGAATTGGTCAGCCTTGCAAAGACAGTTTTACTACTGTGCATGCAGATACAGGATGACAGTGGCAGGTTGGTGTTTTTTTTACCGAAACAGCAATAGCTAAAAAGGAACATGCAAAATCTGAACATGCAAAGGTCTCTTTCAAATTCTTAAGCACCTTAGTGAATCAGCAATCTCTTTTTTTTTAATTAAAAAATGCCTTCAAAACCACAGCTAATCAAAGCAGCAAAATATAAATTAACAGTTATTCCAGAAAGATCAATTTTAGACATCTACGTAAAAATCTTTAAGTCAAATTCAAATCAAGACGACTGGAAGTCAGCAATTTTATTTTTACTCCTGATTTCTTTTTCAGAAACTTCAATTTTCTCTTCAACTTGATTACATAAAGCAGTACATGAAAATTGCTTCTCTTAAATATATAGCTTATCCTTTTCATTAATTCTCAATAACTTCACAGGCTTTTTCCACATGAAACATAAACATTAAAAGCCTTCACATAACATTGTATGTGTTTCTGCAAAGCAACCATAAGGGGAGAAGTGATACTAAGAATTGTGCAATCAGGGGCTGCAAAGTGTGAATACCTCAATTGGTCTGATGGACTAGAAAGATGAACCCATTTTTAGTGGTGTCACTTCTAATACATTATGGCAGTAAAGAAAAATTGAACAGCTTGTTTCCCACAGATATTTTCAAGGCCTTGGAAACTTCGGTTTGAACCATTCTTTAATTATCTCTGGCACAGACTTCAGAAAGCTCTGTGCAGTCAAAAGTGAGAGTATTAACTGAATTTTGCTCTGGTTCAATAACAGTAATTATGATTCTCATAAAATGTAAGAGTCAACTTTGTGCAGTATGTACTGTTGATGTGAACACTAAATAATACCAGAGATTAGTTGGAAGGCCACTGCTTTTGTTATCCTAGAGTTCCTGGTCTGGAAAATCCTGAATTATCTCAGTTCCCATTGAAATGTATTGGTGGTGTAGCCACTCTGAGCCCTATGGAACTGGTATTTCAGCTCTGACTTCTCCCACTGTGACACAGCTAAGCCATCACACAAACTCTGGGCTGGAATCTCCCTACTGAGACAAGTTTCCACCTCCAGTGAAAATTCAGAGGACGTGTGGAGGGAGGCTGCTGTACATACATACAGACATACAGTTAACTTTCTCATCACATCTTTGGCACAACACATGGGCTTGCAGCTTTCCCTCAGGAGCAAAAAAAAAAAAAAAAATTTGTTGAGTCAAAAACAGTTCTCAAAGACGGTTTCTTGGATTTTTGATTTGACAGCGCTTGATACATACTCAAATTCAACAGTCCTGTCTTCATAAATCTAAGCCTCAAAATAGCATGAATTTTATTTAAATATTTTTCCAATTAGAAATGCTTTCCTGAACTCCTCAGTCTCCCAGAGTCATTAAGCAATACCAAAAATACAATCTTGGATTTCATAAATTCTTTCAGCTTTTAAAATGCACTAATTAATTTTAGCAGGTGATAAATGCATAATTTGAAAGGAGGGAAACAAGTACTTTCCCTAGACAGGATAATTTATTGCCATAGACAATTATTTATGGTAATCAATTAAACTGTGACGAAACATGTAAGATAGACGGGGAAACAAATAAGAACCCTTCCTTGGAGTATCTCTAGCTTTTCCAGAACAAACCTGTCAAAACATTGCTACAAAGTCTTTATCTAAACCAACACCAGCTTGCCTCACAAGTTTGAAAAAAATTTGTTTGAATAGAAATAACTCTGCTTTGATGATTTCCCATTGTCCATGTTTCTGCAGTTTAATACTGCTTGATACACTCTGTAAAAAAGCAACCTTATCAAATTAGATTTGTTTTTAGTGCACTTTTTGCTAACATTTTCCCCTCATGCTTGCTTTCATTCATTCCTTTCCCTATAATAGATCATGCCTCATCTTTTCCTGGAACATTTTCAGTATCTCTCTTGCTTTCCCCTAACTAGTTTTTATTAGTTAGACTATTTACCTCCTCTTTTCACTTTTCGCACACTGTATTTGTTCTCCTCTTTTCTAACCTGTTCTGTCAGCCTCTCGGCTGGCAACACGTGCAGCTCACAGCTGGCAGAACATCACCTAGTCTGTGGTCCCTGGCTACCCCTCGCATAATTTGCTACCAGCTTAACAGCTCCACTGAATACCTAATAGGCCAGAAAGCAAAGCTGTAGCTAGTGACTGCCATGGAGGATGGCAGAACACAATTTGAGCAGAAAGCCAACACTGTATCATCCCTAATGCACAGAGGGTTTTCTTGTCTCTGAGCTTCATTTCAGGATTCCCAACTTTAATTTCAACCTCTTTCCCAGCTCATTTTGAAGTCATTAGGCCAGAGGTATGTAAATGTGCTGTGACTGTATCATGTGTGAAAGGCTATAAGGAATAAATGTTGCCTGCCAGAGATGCTGCCTTAACCATCAAGAGCTTCCAAGATTCCCCATGGAAAACAAGCACACACACACACACGAGCACAGCTGTGCAGACTTGGGTTGGTAGTTCACAGAACAACAGGCCAACATTGGCAATATAAATGACAGGACAGCCAAACCAGCAAAAAGAGCAGTGTCCATGCATGACAGTAATGGATTTTTCCTCTGGAAAGATGGGTACCTACCTACAAACATATCTCCATCCCCCTAAATATTTGTGTAAAGGAGAAAAGAACTTCCTTGAAGCAGATTAGTTATGGCGTAGTTATAGCGTAGTTATAGCGTAGTTATGGCGTAGCAGTAGTTATGGCGTGATGCTGATAACTTCTAGTTTTGAACAGTAGATATTTCCTAGGGTAATAAAAATAGACCCTGGTGACTGTAGCCTTCAGTCCTGACAGAGGCAAGGCTGTCACCAGCGACTGTGTGTCTGCGCAGTGAAATACGAACCAGCGCTTGGTGATTAGGCAGCAAACAGAATCCACTACTTAAAGCATATGAAAGAATCACAATGTTACTCCCACAAAACATCAAAGCAAAATTTATAACTATGCTGCATTATCAGTGCTTCTCTAAACCACAGGCTCGCAAATGCCTTTCCTGGCTTCCCTGGGTCATACTGTTGCTTTTAACTTTTCATGTATGAAAATAAATAGCAAACCAGTGGTCTGTTTTGCTCTGCAAAATGTTAAAAGGACTGAATGCAGCTTGTGCTCCGGTTGTTTCTCTTTGACAGCCTGTTGGTAAGAGAGTTGTATGTCAAATAAATTTAAAATCCATGGCTCGAGTAGCTTGGCACATAAGAGCTTTTGCTCAGCGTATCAGTCAGAAGCCAAGATTTATAAACAATCTTTAAATACTCTTATTAGGTCAATCTAATTCTCCTGCATGAAAGAACAGTCTGATTTAGGTGAGGGCATTTCTAAATCAGATAAAAATTTTCTAAAGAATATGTTTGTGCTCTTCATGACTAAAATTTCAGTTACTTTGAAAACTATTTTCTAGCTTATCTTTAAGCAGAGAAAGGACATATTAAAAAGTATCTTCAAAGGAAATTCATGTCTAGTGCTATTTAGCTGACTTTTTCCCCACAAGTTTTACATAACATTTGTCCTGTCTCTTTCTTCTTTCTGTTCTATAAAACTTATATCTTTTAATGTGCTGTCTGTTCCATTACGGTGTATAACACAAATGTTCAGAATTGCAAATTAGATATTTTCATTGGATACTTACATTCAACCTTTTCTATTTCAGATAATTTGTCTGGTTTTTAATAAAACTAGAGACCTAATTCTATTCCCTGAAACACTGTTTCAGCCTCCCTGTTTATTTGGGAACAGGAAGAGACAAAAACTATTTTAATAGTCAGATTTATTTGATGAAATCATGTAATATTCCTTTTGTATCCCGGTTTGCCTTTAATTGCTAACTGGCTTAAAATCTGACAAACCACAGGTTTGCTCTGCTTTTGCTGGCAAGGTAACCCTTTCAATAAAATAGTACTTGACTGCTCCTCTGTGCAGATAGAAATTGAACAGTGTATTTCCATGGGAAAATTACTGGGATGCATTTTTTTCACCAGCTTTCACCAGGGGTAGTGTTTCAGGTGGAGTCGGAGGGGTTCAGCTAGAGTAATCCCCTTTAGAAAAAAATCTAGTCTTTAACCCAATCAACTGGTTAGAGTGCAAAATAAAAAATCTCCAAACAAATCTGGGATTTTAAGGATTGTTATAGTTAGGTTCACTGACAAACATGAAGGTGAGCACAGGGGAGAGATTAAATAAAAATTAAATAACTTTTATATGAACAACAATCACTATGGATTACCATAGCTATGCTGCTCTACTTTGTGGATTGTGATATTTTGTAAGGAGCACAAACAATGATGCTTTTTGATGTGTAGAGGATAGTGGACAATCCAGTCCTGTTGATTCACTCCACTCCAACCTTTCTGTCTGCCAAACATGACACACACACTATATCATGAAGTACATATATACAGAGTAAAAACGAGAGAAACTTGTAAAGCCATTTTACTTTTGAGAGTATCTTATAGGGCATGTTACTTGAAGAAATAAAATTGCAATAAGAGAGTGTAACTTTAAAGTTCTCTATAATTTATATTTAATTTTTAAATTTTTATCTGGGGACATTTAGTGAACAAAGACTGTAGCATCACCATCTGTATAACGTTTTGTTGAATCACTAGCATACTCTGATTATAAGACTGAATCTATCACTCAAAATTTAGAACAGTCTTCTTAGTACCAATTTATTTGTAGTCTTTGTATAATTAGGCTGCTATCCTGCTGTGCTTGAGGCAAGTTAGTTCCATTTGGCAAAAACAGGTGATTAAAACAAACCCCAGGTAGCTCTTGTCCCACTGCTACGGTCTCCTAACTGGGAAACGAAATTATCCTGGCGCAGCAGCAACTCCCCATCCTACTTGGACTGGTACCTCAAAGCAGCTGGTCTCCATGGCTGTACACTTTCTTCCTCCAGGCGAGGACCACCTTGTCCTTAGCTCCAGATCTGGACAATACTGGTCTGCCTGAACTGCATCCAGAAGTTTCACCAGTAGTTTCATCTACAGTCAGGAATCTCAATAGTAAAACGTTTGGCTCACTCTTCAGACTGACTAAAGGATGTGTCTTTCTTATTACATTCTTCTTTGCAGTGGGTTTCTGATCCAAAGAATAGAAAAGATTCTACATGCTCCTTTAAAATTAATTTCTTAGATACTGGGAACCACTTAAGACACTTTTGTTCATCCTCAGCAAGGACAAAAATTGTTGCATTTCCAGCAGTCTGAGCTACTGAAACAGCTACAGGTTTGAGTTTCCTGGGCATTCAACAGCTTACTGCCACAGACTCTAAAATTCCTCCCTGGAAAAATAGGATTTAATGGCCACAATAACAGGGACACATTCTGAATGGGGCTGTTCTCGCCATTTTCAAGTGCTATTCCATATACATTTCTGCAGTTGACTGAAGTCTAGATTTTTTTCCTTTACCCTGACCTACTTTTCATCCTGAGATAAATACACACAACAGCAATATAAATGTCACTTTTTACCAATAGTAAGTATTAATTACAGCAGACTCTTTCTCCAACCTCAGCTAATACCCAGAAGTTATCAAAATATAACTGGACGACATATTTGACATGATAGTGGTTAGGAGCACTGTCTTCAAACAAAAGCTTTGCCTCAGGACTTCTTTTGGCAAAGAGACGCATGGCCTGGAACTGATGTCATTGAAATAACACTTAAGATTTCTTTATAGGATATCCTATTATTAAACTCCCCCCTCCAAAATAAAGGAAAAGAAGTCCAGTAAGTTTCTCCAGTAATTTTCATGTAACAATTTCAGCATCTGCTTTTAGATCTTTCTATTCAAAGGAGGTTCTCCAAGGGTAGTGAATCATTGAGACCTTTGACCAACACTGGCAGGTCTGCAAACATTTTCACCCTTACACATAACCTCCCTTATTTCATCACCAGCAAAGTGCCCCCCTGCCCTCTTCTATCTGCCAGAAGTATATAAAAATAGAGGAGGAAATGGAAACCAAGGAAAGATTTCCCCTACCCAGTCTTTAGTGTTTTGTACATATTGGTACAGAGACTAGAATCTTTCTCCAGACCAATAATTTTCTGAAAAAATAAAATTAAGTGATAAAAGAAATTACTTAAAATGCAGACAGGGAAAACCAAGATTTAAACTGTAGTTGTCTTTATGAGATTTTCACTATCTGAAGCCAAGGTGTGTCATGCAAATACATTGCAGATTATCTTCTGTGTTTCTGTCTTGTTTGCTATGTAAGTCCTTTCCCATAGAAAAATAAGTAAATTGTTCACTTGAAATATCTATTATTTCTTGAATTTGCTAATGGAAAAAAGTCTATCATTAGTTGCTATTGAAACAATGGAACTCTTATGTTGAGCAAATACATAATTTTCTGGTTTTTTAGATGAAATACAAATAGCATTTGGAATTTGGGGTGATAAAAATTGTGATTAATAATAACACATTGTATCATCTACAATAATTTCCCTTTCCTCCTGAAACTGACATCCAAATATGAGAGATTCTGGAATAAAGAAACTCATGAGAAAAGTCTGATTTTCCTGTACCTCATAATATCAATTTTCTCAGGTGATTAAAAGCATTTTCTTATCAAATAATACCTTACAATACTTAACTCTCTAGTTATCATCATCATCCACAATACAGTAGTGAAAGTGGAAGACAGCAATGGTTCAGTGATATTTGGTCCAACAAATATTATTTCCATTACTTGAAGAGCAGAAAAAAGTAGAAACTTACTATCTCTTTTTAGACTGTATCAAAATTAAAGCAGTCTTATCAAAGAAGGAACATGAAGCAGTATCTTCTGAAAAGCACCTCTGTGCCTCTTGCCACTCAAAAAATAGTGCTGGGAGCCAGTTTCCCTGGTTGATTGCTTCTGCTACACTGAGCAAACCAGCTTGTCTCCCATTTGTTCCTCAGTGAGCTGGGGATACTATTTCTTGAAAGCCTTATAGGCAGGAGGCATCGTGTCTAAAGTGTAAGAATTTAGTTATGCAATATTAATTGAATTATTAATAATTTAGATTGCACTAACTCATAGGACCACTGTCTGAAAACAGAATCTAGTTGTTGCAGGCACTTCACACACAAATACTGGGACCCAGAGCTCAGTCTAGTCTAGACAGTGAATAGAAAGGCAAACAGAAGTGAAGAGTAGGAACACAAGATTGTACTGCACTAAAATGAATATTAGAACTCAATTTTCATCTATTTCCACTGATGCCATATAATAAAAATGTTATCTTGCAATCTGATATCTTTGTTAACAGCCACAGCCTGTTTTGAACCCCAAATCTGTTTCCCAAAACCTCTCTTGCATAGATCCGTCTCAGTCCATTACTTTTGGTTGCACCTTGCTTTTTTCTTGCCAGTCCCTGTGTATGTGACAGTACAGACATTCTTCCCTTAACACACAATCACATCCATCCATGCAGTTTATTGCTAACTGGACCCAATTTATCCTTCTATTTGGCCTTGAATTTCTATTAGCTCTTTCATGCTACAGAATTATTCCTATTAGCTCAGCTTTCTTATGTTGTAAAAGATCTTAAGTTACACAAAGGCCATGGGTTACAGCCAGTTTTCAGGGACTTCTATCTAGCATATTTTTAATGTTTATGCCCTGGGCATGCACAAACATTACTAATACACTCTTTTCTATTTTACCAAATCACAGTAAAGCAAGAGTTCAGTCTACAAGAGGAATCCACAGGAGGCAGGAAATGCTTCACAGAGATGTATCTGTGGCACTGCCAGGTCCCACATCATAACAGACATGTCATGAAACGTGTCCCAACATGATATACCATAAATATGCACTGATACATACGGCTTTTAAAAACAGTTTCTTCAATACCAAGCAACTTGGTCAGAAATCTGTTCACATGCCATGCTAGGAGTGGATATGGCATAAGAAAGAGACATGCATACTACATTATGTATTACATATATATATTATGTATATATATAGTACACATGTACTTCAAGAAGGGGATATTAAAACTCATTAAAATCTAGACGTATCACTGGTTGCACTTGAATAAAGAGATTAAAATATGCAATCTTGGAAATTGCTTCAGATGAAAGTCACCTAATGACCTACCCAAGTTCTGAGTTTATTGATTGTATTATCCTGAAAAGAACATGAAACCCAGATCATGACTGGATCTCATATACCTTGCACACACTAGCCCAGGGCAGTTTCTGTGACAGAAGACAGCTTGCTACACAAGCATTGCTTGGATTGCATATGCCACTGTAGCAACAAATGAGCCTAGCATGAGTCCAAGAAAGAGGCACTGTACATGGCCTACTGATTCTTTAAGCATCTAGTTATTTTCTGTGCTTCTAGCTAAAAGCAACTCCTCTTTTCACCTGCTGGTTCACTAGCTTTTCACCTGTCATGTCTGTTTCCTGGTAAGTGGAGCTCTGCTGCTCTAAATAATTTATGCCACAGCAGATCGACACTGAATTGCAGAGCCTGAAAAAGTTCTGTTTGCTGGATACTTCAAGTCAATGTTTCCTTCAGCATTCCTTATTATCAGGACAAATATAGAGTATTTTTTCTCAATGGTAAGAAATTCACCTCCATTCATATTACACTTCCATGTAATACCGGAACAACACCCCCAATTTAATAAAATATGTTTACAAATATCATATACGTAACAGAGAACCATCAGGTCAGTGTTTATTTTAGGCTAACGTGGATGTTTTGTATTGCCCCCAGACATACCTTTTCTCATTTTGTATGCATGGCATAAAGATTCTTTGCTTAAGAAAGCTGAATTGTATCTCACATGTGTAATGCAAGGTAAAATTAATTGCTCCTCTTTGATGAAAGAGCAGTGCTGCCAGCAGCTGGAAGGAGCTAATCCTGACCCTCTCCCCTGCACTGCTGATGCCTCACTTTGAGTGCTGAGTTCAGTTCTGGTCTCCCCAGTATGAGAGATATATGGGCATACTGGAGAAACTTTAATCAAGGGCCACAAAAATTATTAAAGGACTGAAGCATCTCTCTTTAAGGAAAGTCTGAGACAGGGGGGGACTATTTGCTACTGCAAGAGAAGACTCAGAGTGTCTTACGAATGTATGTAAATATTCAAAGGGAGGGTGACAAGAAGATGGAGCCAGGCTCTTTTCAGTGGTGCTTGTAGACAGAACCAGAGGCAATGAGGACCCATTGACATATATATATACCATTTAAACATAGGAAAAAACATTAGAGCATTTGAACAGTGGAACAGGGTGTCCAGAGAGACTGTATAGTGTCCATCCTTGGAGATACACAACTCCTGACTAGACCCAGAACTAAGCAACCTGCTGAAGCTCACCATGCTTGAGTAGGAGGAATGGACTAGGTGATCTCTGAAGGTCCTTTCCAGCATCTCCCATTCAGTAATTCAGTAAAAAAGGTGGTGTTTTTCTTAACTTTTGTTCATTGGTTTTTTCTTTACAAAGTGTCACCATTTCATCATCCTGGCTCAGCTCCTCTACGCTATCTCAGGGAATGGTTTGTCTAGTAAACAGAGCTCCTCATCTGTTGAAATTAAGAAAACTCTGCAGCACAGTAAGAACAGCTATAGTTTAAAGGAGACTTTGGGTCATGTAGCTAATTTTTCTTTTCTTTCTTTGATTTCTCTGAAATGCTTTCGGGGATGTGCTGAGTACGCACAATATGTCTCACTGTATCCTTTTCCAGAGGTCACTGATTGTATGCCATCACCTGTTTGGATGAAGCAAGGAATCATCCTGACGTGATGGAGAAGGCTTGGCAAGATGAAGTGTCATGGAATAAAGAGCAGTCTAAGGCTGTGGCACTCATTACAGTCCCTGAAATATATGCAGGGTGGATCTTCAAAAGGAATAAACGTTCACTGGCGGACTGAGGTGGAAGGAGTAACATGGGGCCAATGCTGTGACTGACAAACAGGCAGTGTTTGCCAGGAGTGCTATCTTACACCACCATGGACCAGTTTAGGGGTAAGTTGCTAGCACAGCCAAAAGCCTGACAGCAGGAAGAAGTAAAAGCAAGATTCAAGTTTGCAAACTCAGGTATTGATAGTCATGTAATCACAGAAATCCAAGTAAAGGTTGTAATAGTGATCCTGACCAAGCACTCGAGCAGTGACACATGCCAACCTCTGTGCTGGTTGGCACCTTAGCACTCATATTAGTTAGCAGAAAGCTTGCTTGAATGAATCAGCCAGTGTTGAATCAGCCTTTTTATCAGAGCACAGAGATATGTAGAGTCAAGATATCTGAATTACAGGTCAGCAATTTTCATCGTCTTTTGCTTCCAATTCTTGCCAGGAATAAAGGCCAGCTGTAAACCTGGGGCTTGAAACCATAAAAATGCATACCATGATCTAAGAAACCTCAAAACTGCCCGTTTACTGTGTTTTAATACCTTCTTTCAGTTCTCCCTTACAGAGCTGCTTCTTACTAAACTATTCCTTACCGAGAATTAAAAAAAAGAAAAAAAAGTTTTTTGCTGGCGATCCTTTTAGGAAGCAAAATGTAAGCATCAAGCTACATGCAAAAAGCTTCATGTTATTATTCTGTTACATTCTCTACATTGAAACTTCTGACATTTCAAGTAATTCTGTTAGCACTGGAGCTCTTGTTTCTAGGTCACTGAACCTGGACAATGTGGAGGACTTGCATGCAGCCTGTAGTGTAGCAGAGCTCTGCACTTGAAACAATTACCAGAGGTTTTTTTGCTGATTAAATAAGATCCTACTCATCACCAGATTTTTTAAAACCTCACCAGATTATTATGGTGGAGAATGACTGACAAGTTTGGTTTTGGGGATTACAGCCTTATATGTATGTGTCAAATCAGGACCACTCAAAAGGAAAAAATAAAAGGAGAGGCTGGAGGAGGATCCTAAATGAGAGGCAGGTTTTGATCACTACTATGCTCAGTAATAGCCTCCCTTTTACCTGAAGTTATGGGATTTCATTTTACTCTTGGTTATTTAAATTATGTGTCTTGAACTTTCACAATAGGGCCATGAACAGAACTGCTTCTATTAACTTTTCCCAAGTGTAAGTACAGTTTAAAGACCACACCAGGCATAAAAGAATGCCATTAAATGTTCTGCAGAAAACATGAAAGTGTTCATCTTTTATCTCACTGCCAAAAAGATGTACAAGGAATGTGTAAAAATCAGTTTTGAAGAAATTTAGGTTGTTAATAAATATATATGTGTAAGCAAAACTAAGAGGGAAAAATGTGATAAAGCATAATTTCAATTCTGTATTTCTGTTTATTATTTCTCAGCACCTTCTGCACCACTGAATGGCTGCTTTACTATCTTTATAAAAAAATATTTGGGATTGGGCAATGGAGATGCACTGTGTTAAGCACCACACATTTTCACCTAAGTTTATACTGATTAACTTAGCATGGGTCAATTCCAAGTCATTACAGACCTATTCTTCCTTTGTCTGGGTACTAAAAAAGTGTTATCTCCCAGTGCAAAAAAGAAAAGTGCAATTTTTCCTTCACAATAGCTCTCCTCTACCTCCTTGTTGAGACTGCAAAACAGCCTCCTTCTGGAGATGAAAAGCAAACTACAAATACTAAATAACATGCTTTCAGTACATTACTGATGGATGAATAACAATATTGGATCTTTGAGTACTTAAGCAAGAAAATAACTTTTCTGCCATGCTGTTAGCAATTTCAACAGAAACAGCTTTTGGGGCCTCATGATACCAATTGGACAGTACCCTCTTCAAGTCATTTGGAATCCTACCAATGCCATTTTTTATTTTAGCTTTCACTGAGAAACAGCAAGCTTCCATCCTCTTTTAGTGGGGAGAATAGCTATAAAACCCATCTGATTGTTAAACTTATAAACACATTGTTGATTTTTTCTGGAAATTTGCATTATTGAAGGTTAGATTTATGAACAAAACCCCAAGCAAACATCTTCTTCTCAAAAGCCACTAACCAAACAAAAAAGGAAGAAAATTATCCATATTTTGTCATTTATTCTCTAACAACATTAGCACTTAGACCTGTAGTGAGTTTCTGAAATGAATGCCCATTTACTTCCCTTACAAATCTGGAATATGGACCAGTTTGAGTGAGTATGAATTATATTCCTTTTGGAAAAGAGTAATGGAAAGACATTTTTTTCAGTGGTTTCCAAATACGTTCAAGCCCCAAGTGGGGACTCAAGGCTGATGAATGGGCTGTGAAGTTCTCTGGGACATAAAGCACACTGCATGTGTCAACAAACATATTTAAACATTCCACTGCCACAATAAACAGCTGATAGTGCTTTGCTTATGTATAACAAGCCAAACTGTGCTGGTAATTTCATATTTTCATGTGATTATCTATACCATCTCATGAACCTCGTAAGGCCAAAATCTCATTAATGTACAAGTATGGCAATTCTGCTCGGTGTACCTACTCTGCCTTCTCTTGCCATCATCAACTGACAACCTCTTGATTTTGCTGCTCTTTCTTTTCCTAATATTTTCCTGACGGCAAAATCAATCTCTTTGGTCTCTTAAAAGATACAGCTTGATGCAGCCTGTGGTCCCAAGGAAACAGAAGAGTTGATAAACTGCTGTGAACAGAACATCAAAGTCTTCTCTGATACCAGGTAATATGATACTTGGCAATACTACGAAAAAAAAGGTTAATAAATCATCAGTTAACCTGGTGGTAATACAAGGCAACGAGAAAAGATTTAGATATTTTCAAAATTTGAGAAAAGATCCTACAAACTTCAGGAAAAGGAAAATCACCGATCTTGTGATCCGGGCCAATTGACACACTCTGGAGATGTGTTGTCCCTGCTATCCCAAACAAACTCTTTGGCATAAGCACATCACAGAGCCTGCTGGTGACAGACACCTGCCTGTGTATCCATGACCATGGATTCAGGCTTATGACACTGGAGAGTCTGGAGGAGATCTCACCATCAGAAGTCTGCATGCCTTGACCCAGAATTGTGTGCTCCTGGCCACTACTAATGCCAACAGCTTCCTGTGCCAGTAATCACAGTTCCAGAATAAGTTTTACACATTTCAAGAATGGAGACAGTTCATAGGAGGACTTGGGGCTTTCTGGTAGCACTTCAGCACCAGGACTACACCATGGTTTGGGTATTCACTCATAAACCCAAGGCACAGGGTGTCATGTAGCATTGCCACAACATGGATTGGTAGCCACAGCCTCCAGCTGATCCTGCCAGACCACAGAGAGGAGGTGTCAGCATCCTCCTTTAAAGCCAACACGATGCACATCACAGGGATTATGGGTCCTTCCAGGGTAGGCAGTAGATCTGTGCCTAAATTTCCCCTGGTATTCTCCCAAAGCCTGCATAAGAACAGCCATTTTCATACCTGCAAGCCACCCTGAAATTTTTAGCCACTGATTTGTATACTCCAACAGTGCCCCAGTTTCCTCACCAGGGTGACAGCAACATTCTTGGACACAGATACAGGCAACCTCCCCAAGTATCATCAAGGGCAGTAAGTCAAGGCATTGGCTCTTGGCAAAAGTTTTCATCTGTGCTGCTCTACATCTGGAAGCTTTGAACTAACCACTGAATAATCAATGCCCTTGGGTCAAAGTAGTACCAACATGTTCATATATTCCCTGCCTTGCTCCCCCTTGCCTTCAACGTTTTTCTTTTGCCTCCTTGGAGTCAGGAGGAGATTCAGGCCACAGGTACTGTTGTGTCACTTGGCAACATGCAGGGACAAATACAAATAATGTGAGAAACTAAGCAGGAACCAGAATAAATGCTATGTTACCACGGTTGCAGTAACGTGTACCACCATCGGCAGGAGATACAAGAAAGGGCAGTGTGGCACTCCCTGGACCACTCAGCGTTCATAGTCAAGTGAGCAATTTTCCTTTTGACAGTTTCAACCCCATTCACAACAAATATATTGTATGTAGGGGACTGGTCTAACGTTTGGCAGAAGTAAAATGTCAAAAGTGCACATCACATCAATGCAGGTTCTGAGAACTGCAACAGTGCACTGCATTTCTTCTTTATGTAGGCCTGGTTCTAGTAGAGATATACCTCAGGAATATCTCTCAGCTCAGTAGCCTCGTGATGATGCAACATTTTCTTTAGTTATTTTAAACTGCCTATTCAAGTAGACAGGCAAACAGAACCTAAACAAAAATAATTTTAAAACCTTCGCCTTTTCCTACTCAGTGTCCCAGATTCAATTATATGTACATTGTTTTGAACAAAATGTGTAGAAGAGACTGCATGCACGTTTCTTTATACAAATTTCCTTGATCATCTTAGAAAGTTTAAGTCAATTTTAGTCCTAGGACACTTTTATTCATTCAACAGCTGATGAACAATAACATTCAGTAAAAAAATAAAGTTTGATAATTAACAATATATTTACTCTCAGTTTTATATGTTAACTGTCACTTATAAATAAATATATATATTCTACTGTGTATATATATATACACATATATATATAAACATACATATACACACATTTGCTACTCTCAGACTCTTTTTATTTTGCTTGGATAGGTAGATCTCATTTGTAACCACATTTCCGATTTGAGATGCACAGCATGCAAATTTTAACTTTTAGTTACTTTTGGTGGATCAAACACCTTCCCATCACAACACACATTGTAAGTTTGCTATATTGCTATTGAGGACTAAATAATTTTCTGGAACACAGGTAAAAAAGGTTGCTAGAGAATTACAACTGTGTGTATCCATAAGAAATCATGTTTTGGAAAGAAAAACAATTCAAACATTTCTCTAAAAACACAAATGAACACAAACATTTCAAACATGAAATGTATTTCAGAGCATAATCAATTATTTTTCTTCTGAATTATAATTGCCAGATGAAAATATTTGAGACATCTTGTAAGCAAAATAATAAATTATTGAACATGTCTTAAATCTTAACTGTTGTATTTCCATACCTGATAGTGACAATATTAACTTTTATGCTATACATTGTGCTGCAAATATTCAGCACCATTGTGCTTTCCTAAGCAAAATAACTGCCTTTATGGACATCAGAAATTGCTAACTAAATGGAGAAGAAAGCAAAATGAAATTGATAGAAGTAGTTCAGAGCTCACAGCAAACTGAAATTTAAAACCTGGAAAAAACCTAAAAGCCAAAATTGAAATACACCTGTGAAACTGAAGTTAACAACAATTGTTTCCCTTTATTTTGAAGTTATTCACACTCATGTCATGATCCTTACTGACCACATAGCGCAATTTGTGTTTTAAAGTCAGAAGTATAATATGCCTGAGAAGTAAAGCCACATAAGGATGACAACTGAAAAAATACACAGAGAGTAAGTCTGTAGATGTTTTGCTTCTAATAAGCAATCATATAATTTATCAGTTTTGAGCAAGAACTTTTCTCATTAAGAAAATCTGATCATAAAATATTCTCCAGTAGCTGAATAGAATCAAAAAGTATTGTCCAGTAGCTTAGAAAGTGGACTCGCTAAGTTTGCTGAGCAAAGTATACATATCTGCAGATAAAGTAAACAAGAATCAAAAGTAAGTAGATATCTAGAAAGGTTTCTAAACATATTTTACCAAAACTGATCAAGTGACATCTTTATACAGATAAGCATTTTGACCCATCAAGTACTACAATTCTCACCGAAGCCTTTTTTCACTGCTATTAAACCCACACTTTTGAATACTCGGAGGACATTTTGTAAACTTTGTTGGTCACTCAAGTATTAAGGTCTGAAGTTAAGATACACAGATTCTGATGAAACCATAATTTCCTCTATTAATTGGATGGTAAATTAATTAGAAGAAATTGTTTGCTTTATTGACTCCAGCTCTGTGGCATATATAGCATATCAAATTTGGATTGTTGAATTGTTCTTTTTCTTACTTGTTTATTAAGCTGCTTCTAACAAAATTGCTAACCTGGGCTTAGAACTATGCCTGAGTAGGCTCAGTTAGAAAAACTTTAGGAGTTTAGATAAGGAGTCCATTGATGTGACACTCATTCTTTCCGCTGATCCATTTTTATGGATCTCTGAGCAGCAAAGTGAAGTATTATTTCAATGCAAACAATTGAACAGCAAGCAAGCCATTTTAACCAGCACCACAAAAATACAAGGCTCTGAAAACAAAACAAATGACAGTCACCATCTGCTGACATAGCCATTAAAACTAACCATCTCCTTCTGGCAAAATATTTTAAGAAAATGCTATAATCGTTCATGGATATATTTTGCTAACTTTTGCTGGCAAAGTGTGAGAAGGAATCTCCACTTCTACAGGTAATGGTACAAAAAGGTGACCTCGAATCTGGCTGACCTAATGTTCATTCACCTAGGCAAGGATTAGGTAGGCCAACTGCCTTCTCTGCCTTCATGACCTCCTGTCTCTTAAATAAGATGGGAAAGGACATGAACATGCATTGCTTACCACAGGAAACAGGACCTTTGTGAGTAGGGTTTGTGCAAGTATGTGCTTATTATCTTTATGGAAAGAAAATCTACTTCTTCCAGTCCAAAAGAGATCAAAATGAAGACTTGGAACTAGTAAACTACTGTGAAATCAGAACATGAGTCTCTGGTCATGTTAAGCCATAAAGACAGCTTTAAAAAAGAGGCTGAGTCTATTTCACGTGGAATATGCCCTTCCATAAGGTATCAGCATGATCAGAGGCTACCTAAGGGACCAGTTTCCACTGTGGTTATTGATCCACCTCTATAAATATTTTCTGTTGTCTGTTTTCAGCACCACTGTGTCTCTAGTTATCATTCAGATCCTTAAAAGATACTAGTGTATTTTAACATTGTCTTGCTCTTTGCCCATATACTGAAAGAGATTTTCACATCAGTATTATTATTATAACAAAACAGATGGAACGTGGTTTCCTGGTCCTAGAATATATGTATTTGGCCACAAGACTTCTAACCTTGCCTGCTCTTTTGAATGCCTTTTATATTATATTGCTTTCTATGCTAATGTTCTTGCTGATTTATCCTCTGCTTTGGCAATATTACATTTATTCAAAAAAAGTTTACGGATGGAAAAGTCTTGAAAATGACTGACTGATTTCTGTTATCAAAGAGGGACAGATACATTTTTCTCAGTAAAGTGAACCTTACAGTCTTGTGTTTCTGTTTGACAGAGATTTGCAATGTTTTCCTTGCATATGTTCATTTGAACTGAAACAAACCATTATGACTAACTGGGGATTAAGACTGTCAGATCACGAATAGCAAAAACACTGTCTTTTCATATTTTTAAGACCATCAGTTTCCCTCATAAGCATTTAAATATATCATCCAGCATTTTGTTATAAGGACTTACTTCTCCCCATTCTGTTTTTTTGTAGCCATTAACAACTTTATTCATCAACCTAAAGCCTCTGTCAGCTCTTTCCTGGCTACTGATTAAGAGAAGGTCATCTTACTGAAAAGAACATTATGATAGGTGTTGTGGCAAGTGAGAAAATTGCCCAGGAGTTCTTTTGCTAAAACAACTTTTGAAGCGCTGAGTAAGAGACCCTTAGCTGCTCCCACAGGACTGACATTATCACTGTCCTTTGGTTTAGAGACACCTTTAGAGCTATAACCATTACCACTGGTAATGGTTGTTGTTTCATTCCTGATAAAGAGTCTGTTATAAAAGGGAGGATGCAGCCCCTGCTGTGTCAGGAGGCTGGTGTCCATACCCAGACCTGCTCCATCACTCCTGACATCGCACTGTGTGGTCCCTTCCAGGCTGTAGCTACACTTTTTGGGGGAAGAGGTAGATGTGGCCAGTTGCAAAGTAAAAGGGTGGCAAGAACTGAGTGCAAGGACTATAACAAAAGTGAATGCAGACCTTTTCTTCGAGGTAGATAGTGCTTTCATGGAGCATAGACAAAAGAAACACCAAAACCATAAGCAAACCAACTCAAAGAAGAAATCCACAGTGGTGATAACAAACAACAAAACGTAGATGCTGGAACCAGAAACCACCTCTTTATTTACACTGCCTGTTTTCTTCTAAATCCATGTTTGGTATGTCAGAGCACATTGAAGTTACAAGAAGTTTTTCTGGCAGATAAAGATGAAATATTTTCACTTGGTATCTTGTCTTTCCTGAGTTTGCTACTTAAACACCACTGAACACTTCAGCACAAACGATTTTATGGTTGAGATCCCTAATGAGATTTGGTGTAGGAAGAAAAGAAACAAGATAAGGAAGAGTGTGGTAACTGTAGACAGGCAGAGAAGCGTAACAGAAGTGAGAATTTACCACCCAAGACCAAACGGGCTATTTGGAAATTTCTGCTCAGGTACCAGTGGGTCCCCTCTACTTTTCAGCAGATGGCACTACAGTCCTAGTGTTGGACTTTATACATGTGAGTCACTTGGACTCCCAGAAAAGGACTGCCCCCCTGTTTATGCACATGGCTTCAAAAAGGGATTTCACACTTCATAATTGTTTGAGAAACAATGGCCAAGCAGAACTAATGCCTCCTATGCAGATCGTTCTCAAACTGTAGAAGTCAGCAAATGTTTACAGTCATAAACAAATTACCAATTATTTTGCAAATGTAATCTATCCTCTGTTTTAGAAACACATTGTGAGAATATCATTGTCAGATATCACTAGTTATTTACTAGAACACTCGTTGTGAACTGTCAAAAAATATAAAAGCTATGGAGAAAGAATACAATCTCTTTTGGCATATACACCTATTAAGACTAAAAAGCAAATGCAAATTGCTTAGATTCTATTAGGGTCTTACAAGTCAAACACACTTTTTAAAAGAAAAGAACATAGTCTACTGAGCAAAGAGAAAATGCAAAGAAGCATTTTTTCTGCTGAGCACAATAAGCATTACAATGGAATAAAAAATCACCCTTATCTAGGGCAAGGACATGCTACATCTTTCAATGGTGATGACAGGAAATTTCAAGCAATGCCTTTTAATTATATGAAGCAAGCTCTCCATGCATATTATAAACATACTTCCATTTTAAAAAAGTTTGGTTCTTGAAGTAGATGCAACTCTTCAAAGAAAATTAATTCAGCTGACTAAAAACCCTATTTCAAAAACCCCAAACCTCTAGGCAGTTCAGCACAGATTAGTTATAGCTTTAAATGCCACCTAACTAAGAGTATTTGTTACTATACAGAAAAGGTGCACTGCGATTCACTGTAGATCATTCCTCTCACTCCCAATTTTGTTCTTCAGTCACTTGGGATTATGCTGGATGCCTAAACTGCGATATGTACTCTAGGTGCATCAACATTGACTACTAGAAGACAAAAAATTCTTATTTGAGTCGTCTCCAAGAAAGCAGGAATACAACAATCAAAAAATCCACAACTGCTTCAGTTTCTTTTTATTTCCCATGAATTCTAAATGAAACTTTTCACTTTCTTTTCCTCCAGAGACTTTAGCGGTTTTCATGTTTCTATGGAGACCAGACTCTCTAAAATGCTTAAGTAGTAAAGTTTTTATAAAATGCAAATTCCAAACCGTCCCCCAACTCCAGCCAAGACTTTAAGCAGAAAAATTTACCCTAGATGTGGAAAGGAAAATTGCTAGTGAAAAGTTAAAAAAAACAAAGGCAAAATGGTACACTAGAGCAGTTTCCCAAATACTGTAGATGATCAAAGAAAATATATTATGACTGTGTATGTCAGAGTCAGTTGAAAGTCCTAATAATAGCACCACAGATTATGCCCTACATCTATACCCTGATAAAAGATGCCTTAGTATTCTAGCATGACTGAGACACAGCAGATGCATTTCATAAAGGTCTAATAATCAAGTTAGACTCTCAGCAGAGATGCTTCTGCTTACACAGAAAGCAGGACAGGTAAACTTTTCTCCTGCATTCATTTACATTTTAATCAGTTTTGCAGATTTTACCAAGCAGTTAGTATGAAACCACGGTTAAACTGTGTGAAACACTTAGCACCAGACTGTGTAAAGATACTTCCTTATATGCCAAAGCTATTCTACCGCATTTCACGGTCCACCACCCTCTGATGTGTTATTTGTTACTAAAACTCTCTATCATCACAGCAGGATTCCAAAGATTAGCTTTCTACAAGGAGACGACTCAGAAACAAGCTAAATGCTGTTGATTTTCTGCATATATCAGATTATCATCTGCAGAGAGACCTTAACAAAGTAGAGGTCTGGACAACCACCAACCATATGAAGGTCCACAAGAGAAGGCGCCAGATTCTGCATCTGGGACGGGTCAGCCCTGGATGTATGGACAGAATGGGGAAGGAGAGCCTGGAGAGCAGCACCATGGTAAGGGACTTTGGGGTCCTGGCCAAGGCCAAGTTGCACATGAGCCAGCAGTGCTCTGGCAGCCAGGAGGGCCAGACATGTCCTGGGGGTCATCAGGCACAGCATGGCCAGCTGGGCAAGGGAGGGGATTGTCCTGCTCTGCTCTGCACTGGAGCAGCCTCACCTCCAGTGCTGGGGACAGTTTTGGGTGCCACAACATAAAACAGACATTGAGCAGCTGGAGAGTGTCTAAAGGAGGGCAAGGAAGATGGTGCAGAGCCTTAAGAAGAAGCCTTGTGAGGAACAGCTGAGGTAATTTGGTTTGTTCAGCCTAGGGAAGTGGAGATTGAGGGGAGACCTCACTGCAGTTACAACTTCCTTGTGAGGGAAGGACACTGATGTCTTCTCTGTGGTGACAGTGACAGGGACCAAGGGAATGGCCTGAAGTTGTGCCAGGGGAGGTTTAGGTTGGATATTCGAAAAATGTTTCTCACTCAGAGGGTGGCTGGGCACTGGAACAGGCTCCCCAGGGAAGTGGTCACAGCACCAAGCCTGTCTGGGTTCAAGAAACATTTGGACAGCACGCTCGGGCAAACGGTGTGACTCTTGGGAATGGTTCTGTGCAGGACCAGGAGCTAGACTTGATGATCCTTGTGGGTCTCTTCCAACTCAGCTTATTTGTGATTCTGTGATCTGAACAATTAAGGCTGGAATTAAAGCAGTGCAAGCCAATGTGATTATATTTTGGATTTTAGCAGACTTCAACTAAAGCATGAGAAGAATTCATTTGAGCTTTGGAAAACATTTCTGAAAACCTTTCTTCTCCTTTGCTCAAATGAACCCCTCAGAGCACTAAATTTGTATAGAAGTGGGTATTTCCTAAGATTCAGCTTGGGCATTGCTTCTGCTTACCAAGGAAGCACAGCAGAAGATAAAGCCAGATAGAAAAATTCTCCTCTCTTTTATACAGAGCCATCTTACCTTGGAGTAGTTTAAGACTGCATTTTATTTCCTTTCAGTCAGATCATCCTGTTTTTTCAGTTTTCCATCACCCAGCTAAATAAATACAATTTTTATTAACCCAAAATGAGCTAAAAGTAAAGCTGAGATTATTTAATGCTATGATTTGCCTAATGAGCACTCATTCTGAAATATGCAATTCACATTACCTACTATATTTACTTCACACAGCAATTACTTTAATTTTTTTTCACCCTGGAAATAACAGCATTTATGTATTTATGCCTTTACATCACAGCTCAGAGAAGTATTTTTGTTGCACATGGCCCCAGAAAACTTCGGTAGCTTTTTACTAACTGATTCACTATCTAGATTACAGAGAGAGGAATAAAAGGATTTACTCTGGTAAGGCCCTTACTGCATTGAGCTCTCACTTCAGCCACATATGTGGAGCTGAACCAGTACCAAGCCCACAAGGTATAAATTTTTGTTGTGCTGCCACATATCAAAAAATATGCTAGTACATACTGATAGCATTTGGTAGATTTTCTGTGGTAACCTTCTCATAAACATATTCCAGTTTTAAGCTGTATTTGACCTGAAAGGAAACTCACCTTTAACAGGACACAGCTATTCCAAAAAACACTTTCAAACATTACTTTCAGATGCTAAAAATAGGAAGCGGACTTGCTACAAAACAGTATAAAAAGGGAAATGATTGTTTACAAGTTGGTACATATCAAATAATTCTGTGACCTTTTTACCGACAGAGGGAAGTCTTTGAGTTACATAAGCTTGGCTGTGCTGTGTTCTGAGGTACCTGAAGAATTACTTAAATTTTAAATTTTTTTTATGAGCTGAATTTCTTCTGCATCTGCCTTGCTCCCAGTACATTCTCCTAAATAATCAAAAAGCTGTTTACAGTTATGGCAGCACAGATTTCAGCACAAACATTAATCTGCCCAAAACTTGAATATGTTGTTGAAGGGTGAGTGATCACTGATCAAAGTGTTAATCTTCTAGTACTTACCACTAAAATATCTCCAAGCCAGGTGGTACAGTTGTAGTATAATACATGGTTATAGTTTTCCTCAAAAATAAAATACCTGTTTGCCTTGTCTATTTAAGTTAGAAATATTTTTATGCAGAATAATAAGAAAAATAATTTATAAATAAAATATTTGGCAGAACAAGACACAGAAAGCCACTGAAACTGCATGACACATTCAAGAGCTTCTTTATATATTTGTAAGATATGTAGAAATGTATATAAATATTTATACATTTATACATTTATGGTTGTTATCTGGTAATTAAAGTAGTTAGAATGCCAGAAAACTCTGAGATGTTAAACACTGAAATAAAGCAATCATAGACTCTTAGGATCATCAAGTCTGTAAGAGATCTTTAAGATCACCCAGTCCAACTGTCAACCCAGCACTGTCCTAACCCCAAACCACATCACCCAACGCCAGATCCAGATGCCTCTTGAGCACCTCTAGGGATGGTGACTCCACCACCTCCCTGGGCAACCTGTTTCATTGCCATGACCACCCTAACTGCAAAAAAGCTTTTTCAAGTATCGGATCTGAATCTCCCTTGTCTCAGCTTGTGGCCATCCCCTCTTGTCCTCTCACTGCAGGCACAGTACCAGAGAGCCGCCCCCTCCTCCCCACAGCCTCCTTTCAGGGAGTTGCAGAGAGCGATGAGATCCCCCTGAGCCTCCTCTTCTCGAGACTAAACAACCCCAGCTCCCTCAGCTGTCCCTCGTGAGAGATGTTCTTTAGTCCTTTCACGAGCCTTGCTGCCCTTGTCTGGACACACTGCAGCCCCTCAATGTCCTTTTCAAAGGGGGAGGCCCAGAACTGAGCACAGACTGGAGCTGTGGCCTCACCAGTGCCCAGTGCAGGGTTGTGGTCACTGCCCTGGTCCTGCTGGCCACACTGTTCTTGATACAGGCCAGGATGCCATTGGCCTTTGTGGCCACCTGGGCACACTGCTGGCTCGTATTGAGCCAAAAACCTTCCAAAAAAAAAGAGGAATACACTTAATAAGCAGAAATTAGTTTTTTCCATATCCATGGTTACTTCTGGACAAAAACTTTGACTTTGGTCATGCTACACAGGGCTATGGTAAAACTGCTTACTCTAATTCAAGGATACTCTATAATCAGTAGGTATTTCTGCATACTCAGAACAGGAAGACTTTTTTACCTAATCACTTTTTTTACCTAATGTTTTGCTCTTGCCAAAAATTTGAGAAGAAACAACAACCATTTTGCAATTCCTGCCCCTCAAAAATAATGTACCACCCTGCCACCCATGAGAAATACCCAAAGCAATTGCCCAGTGTCCTTGATGTCTCTCCCTTGATGCTTCATTGCAGACCACACACTGGATTTTTCTCAGAAAGCATCAAAACTGCAATGCTCTGGGAGTGTGACAGTATGATGGACAAAATTTTATAGCATTGAGAGTTTTTGCATGGACCTGCTCAAGGTAGCTGGACTAGACTCTTGCTTCCTGAACTCGTAGGAATAGAACAAGCTTGTTTCTAAGTTAGTGATTTTTAAATGATCCATCTCTCCCAGGCTATGTCCATTGTTGTCTCAAGTTTAACATCTTACCTAGGTGGTTGGTTCCTGTGGCAGAATCCTAGCACTTGAGGAGTGCTGGAGTATGACAGAACTGTTTTTCTGGAAAGAAGAAAAATTCTGTGTCTACCTGGTTACAACCAATACAACTCTTCCTTTTATTCAGTGTTCTCTCCTTGCAATCTAACCAACACAAGGCTGAGCCCATCAGTGACAGTGATGTGATAATGTATTTAAGCAGGAAAAAGCAGCTGCACTATAGCAGACATGAAAGTGAGAATACGTGACAGAAAGAACTCTGCAGACACCAAGGTCAGTGGAAAAGGAGGCGCAGAAGTGCCCCGTGTGCTGGGACAGAGCTTCCCTTGCAGCCCAAAGTGAAGCCTATGGTGAGGCAGCTGCGTCCCTGCAGCCCCTGGGGGAGCAGAGATCCACCTGCAGCCTGGGGAGGACCTGTGCCACAGCCGGTGGATGTTCAAAGGATGCTGTGATCCCATGGGAAGCCTGCACTGCGGCAGGGTCCTGGCAGAACCTGTGGGGAGTGGAGCCCAAGAAAGAGCAGGTTTGCTGGCAAGACTTGTGACCCCACAAGGTCCCCACACTGTAGCAGTGCGCTCCTGATGGACTGACCCCATGGGAGGGACCCATAATGGGACAGCTTGTGAAGAACTGCAGCCAGCAGGAAGGACCCATACAAGTGAAGTTTGTGGAGGACTCTTTCCATTGGGAAGAGCCCCACACTGTGGCAGGGGAACAGCACGAGGAGTCTTCCCTGAGTAGGAAGGAGTGGCAGAGATAAGGTGTGACGAATTGACTTCAGACCCCATTCCCCATCTACCTGTGCTGCTCATGGGTAGGAAACAGTTTAGAACTTGCATTCAGCCCTGGAATAGGGAGGGGTGAATGGAGCCTATTCTCCCTTGACTGGGCAAGAAATTAAATAAAATGTCCATGAGTCATGCCTCTTTTACCTGTGACACTAACGGATGAGTGATTTCTCCCTGTCCTTATCTCAACTATAATGAGCTGCTGGTCCATTTTTTCTCCTCTATTCAGCTGAGGAGGGGAGTGATAGAACAGCTTTCGTGGGCACCTGACATCCAAACAGGGTCAAACCAGCCCAAGTGCACGTGTAACAGTAATGCAAATATGTGTATATATTTGTTTATTTATATTTAATACATTTTTTTAAAATTTACATATATTTAAGGGAAAGGTATTTCAGAATTTACTTAAATTCTTACGGAATTATAACGGTATACAAAAATGCTAGTATAGGGATAAAAGTTTTTGTCTGAAAAGAAGAAAAAATATTTCCTCTATCATAGCAGAAACTCTTTGCCAGAATGCACACACATTGACTGAGAGAGATAAAGGCCAACACTCCATGCAAACTAACCTGTCCAGAATGAAAGACGCTCCATCACACCGGTTTCCAGACGTGAGGTTTTGAATTTTAAGAAGCTCAAGCCTACTTTAAGAAAGGGAACCAGCTTTGCCAGAAGTATCACAGAATGTGCCAAATTGGAAGGGACCTACGAGGATCATCAAGTCCAACTTCTGGCCCTGCACAGGACCATCCCCAGGAGTCACACCAAATGGAAGATGATTCCATTAAAAGAGTAACTAAAGCAGTTGCTCGTTTGCCCACCCCATGTTACTGTTTCCACTGAACACGGCAGAGTTACACTGAAACAGCCAAACACATATGAAATTTCTCAGTGAGAAATGAACACATGTGTGAAAGCTGTATGATGGAACCCTTTCCACATGAAGGAATAGTGCAGGAGCAATAAGGAGATCAACGTTTCTGAAAAAAAGCATAGACTGTTCTAACAGCGATTTGTCAGAAAGTGTGTGGAGTCTCTGAAAACCTTGAATAAGTTGAAAGGAAGCGTTTGAGGCTTTTCTTCCAGATGAACAAGATTACAAAAATAAAATTATCTAAAAGATGCACTTCATTAACTAAATTTTTCAAATAATTTCAGAACAAGACTAAGTTCTTCAATCAAACTTCTACAAGACAAAGTGGAAATTGTCCTGACAAGACAGAATTATCCTATAAAGGAATATTTTGTGAAAAAAGAATTGCAAATGAGTTAACATTACCAATTGCTCTTGCACTCTGCAGATATATGCAATTTATCGTATCATTGTGATTGTGGCTGGATGACAGAAACACAGACATTGGAATCTAAAATCCTGTTAAGCTGCTAATGAGCCTTAGGCAAGATCGCAAAATCAATTCAGTAGACAGGTTTATGTATTTCTTTATAATATAGTACAAAATATTTCTATTTCTATTTCTGTATCTGAAGAATAATAAATTCAGTTTTCAGTTTTCCTTTTTTGAATTTTTACTGAAGTGAAGACTGACCAAGCAGTATACTCTGGTGTAAGACATTTAAATCTCCTTAGTCTTTTGGTGTGAGAGGAAACCTCACATGGCATTATGCTGTAAGGATCACTAGTTATATGTGATTTTCACTGTTAATTAATCATAAATTAATGATTTAGCTAATTCCCTGCCTAACTTAGGGCTACAATAATTTTGAATTAGCATATTACAAACTACTACAGTAATTAAGAAAATGTTCAATTCACTGTGTATATGTCCCTGTGGTGAGTTTTTTATATGTCAAGAAAATATATATTAACATAGACTTAAAACCCTCGATAAAATAAAAATGGCCCATAAAATAATTAACGACTGTCAATGGAATGAAGGGATACAATGCTTAACAAAAGCCTTCTCAAAACCAACAAAAACATAAGAATTGGTGACAGATACAGAAAAAAACAGGTATTGAGAAATTATTAATACTATTCCACAGCAAAAGTGGGGTTTTTTTCCCCAAAACTTTTGAGACTGAGTGGAAATGTAGCTTGCAGGTGAATGTGGTGAATTTAACATTTCACCTCTCAGAGAAGGACTGTTACCCACCAGAGTGCTTAGGAGCAGGTTGGTCCCACCCCATTAGGGTGGGTGACACTGAACCTCTCTGATATGCAAACACTCAATGAAGTAAGGAATGGAAATCCAGTGCTGCTATTGCCCTGACAGCATTTTACCAGCAGATCAGTACCTTTCCTCTTACCCCCAGTATTTTTCCTTTGTTAGTTATTGATGTAAAATGGGCCTAAAATTCTGGAAGAAAGTTCCCTCACCTCTAGCCCTCAAATTAAGTACGTTGAAGAGGATCTACCATCTATTTCTTTGGTAAGAAATCTGACCTGCTGAAACTGATAATAATAACAACAACAACAAAAATCGTCATCATCATGATCATCATAATGACTTACTGAGACTTTTTGAGAGTTTTCAGGGGGATAATAATGGGACACCCCTACTACACTTCTGACTCTAAGAAGCACTAATTAATTTAGATTGACTAAGCTTACATTGACTTATCTTTCCCATATCCTGACAAAGTAATCTAACCAGCAGATGGGTAAGAAGGGTGTACCAACCTTTACTTTGATTTGCCTTTCTACTGCCAACAATAGCAAGTCTAGCGGAGTAATTTCCTCAACATGAAGCCATTTAAAAAAAAATTCTGCTCAGAAAAATTATATCTAAAAAACCATGTATTTTTCAGAATATTTTTTATTAAATTGATGATTCTGTCATTTGTGCTAATTAAATCTCATCCATTTAATACAATGCAATATGTACAATGCAGTATGCTTTTAAGTATTGGCTTTTCAACACTTGCTTATTCAGTACAAGATCTTACACTATGAAATGTTTGTCATGAAAAAAATTAAACATTACATTATTGAAGAATTGTTAGACAAGTAACTCTAAATTTTGGGGAAAACAGTAATTTTGGAAGGAAATGATTGAAAGAGGACCTCACCAGTGTCTGTAAGTATCTACAGGAATAGTGTCCAGGAGCCAGGCTCTTCTCAGTGGTCTCAAGTAATAAGAAAAGAGGCAATGGACAGAAACTGATGCACAGGAAGTTCCACCTGGACATGAGGTAGAACTTCTTTACCCTGCAGGTGACCGAGCATTGGAACAGATTGCCCAGAGAGGCCGAGGAGTTTGCTTCACTGGAGATATTCAGGAATTTTCTGGACAAAATCCTGTGCCATGTGCTCTGGGATGACCCTGCTTGAGCAGAGGAGTCAGGCTGGAATACTCACTGCATTGTGGTCCCTTCCTGCCTGACCCATTCTGTGATTCTGTGAAATTGCCATTTCTGCTAAAGATCACTGTTGCACTGATCTTTTTCCTTTGCTTTTATTTTTCTCTATAAAATTAAACTCTTTTTGTTCATAACTTTCCTATTTTCCTTCTACAGAGAGCAATCAGTTTTAATGAAATATGCCACTACCCTCAGTTTTTCTTAGAAGTATATTTATTACCAGGAAAGATAAATCTTAAAGATTAATTTTTTATTAATATTATACATACTAGGTTCTTTCCATACTGTTTGGGGATTTGACAAAATGTCTTTCATTTCTATACACAGAAGACTCTATTTACAATTTAATATTAAATATACTTCATTACCAGCTCTCACAAATATTCTGAATAAAAGAGTTTTGGATTAAGATTAGAGCCCTGCAGTAAAAGCACTAAGAATTCCTTACATTCAGTGAGGTATGGTTTATTCCTTTTGTCTCTGAGTACATCCCACTTACTGGTGTGCTGAGTCAATAAATGCCTGTAGAAGCAGCTCTCTTTAAACTCTGATGCATTGATTTTTCCTAGATATACGTTTCATAGGTACTATTAAGTATGTTCATTAATAATAACTAAATTCTAAATTATTGATAAATATTTGTTAATATTGCCTTATTTATCAGTTGTCTGGAGGTTTAATAATCTTTAAAAAATTATAGTTCACATAGACTTAGAAAATAGTAATTCAAACTATTTTCTGCGCCAGAGATTACAGTTTTCCAAAGTGTTCTTTTGCTGTAACTACCCTGGCAAATTCATCTGGAAGTCCATATTTAGATCCATATCTATCCCTTTGGAGTATCTGAGAGAGTTCTTTCCCACAAAGAAATAAAAACTTCCTTACTATTGATATCGGCACTGGTTAAGACAATACACTTCAGTTTCTTCTCTTATTGCCTCACAAAAAGGCCATGCCTGTTCAAAGTAATGGTGATCTCAATACAAGGAGCAATTAAAATTCTGCTGAAGAACTAGAACACTATTTCCTGTCCATTTCTTTCCTCAACCAGCTTTTAGGTTTGGCTTTGTGAGCTTCTTCTGTTTCCCTCTCTGCAACACCTTTAGGCTTTATGGATTCACTTTTATTACACAAGCATCCCAGAGGGATTAATGTGGATGAATATCACCGATTTAGTCCAAACAGAGACTCCTATTCTTTCACATTTTTTTACAATTTTTCAGACTCCTTGAACTCTTTATTTTCTGCCTCATGTTACTTCTCAGCTGACACAGCAAGGAAAAGCCACAACACCTTTGTTTGTTTATGCTGGCTTGGGCCCACTAATTAGAGCCCCAAAGACTCAAACTAACAGTTCAGTTTGACATCTCATCAAAATATCATGGAAAGGTTCATTACCCTGGTGCATATTAGAGCTGCCACATTTAGCTGGAATTCAGAATGAATAGAGAATACAGGAGAAGTGCAAAAATCCAATTTTCAACGTAACTTTTAAGAGGAATAGAGAAATGCTACCAACTACTCAAGAACACAGAGAAAGTGATACATGAAGTCGATATTGTTCATCAAAAATACTGGAAGGAAAAAAAAACAACCAAAACCACAAGCAGGATTCTCTAAGTAAATGGTGTATAAAGTCTGTAAAATATTCTCCAGCATTTTATTCTTTGTTCTTAAAGGCTGCATATTGCTTAAGGCTGACAAGAAAAACAGCATTAGTAAGATACAGAAATTTGATGATTCTTGACAGAAATACTTCTGGGAGTAGTTAACAGCTGTATGCTTTGTCTTGCACATAAATCATTCCTCATCTTAAACAACAAGTGCTGGCCTGATTCTTAGGAAGAGCATTCAAATGTGATTGCCATGGAAGGAAGCAGGGGACCACTCTGTGCCTTCTGATACACAGATGCTCTCTAGAACCTCTACATTCAGCTCTTAAACGATCCAGAGATGCTCTGGCAACACCTCCCTTCCCCTGCCAACATGACCAGCCAGAGGAAAGCAGAAGGTGCTGCAGCAGTTGCTCCCCAGGAAAGGATCTGCTCCCAGAGCTGGTGGCACGGGTGGCTCTGTTGGTCACCCCAGCTGCCTGCAGGCACAGGAGCTCCCCGGCTCACGGGTCAGGGTGCACTCCCTGCTCAGGCTCTGCTTCCTCCTGCAGGGCTCCTGGGAGGGCATGGAGATGACAGTTTTCAAAATATCCCCTCAAACTTCGCTGCCTCCTCAAAGACCTCGTGCAAAACGCACATGTAGGTCTCCAGCTACGTCTCTGCTTCCAACAAATTGGTGCCTAGTTAGGACTCCTGCTTCGGCAAGGTCAAAGTGCCATTCAGGAATTGTGAGCTCCCTAGGAACACATCTTACCCTGGCATCAATCTACAAACACTATGCAGTGGCTGGAATGGGAAGGACAGGTCTGCCAATGAGCTCAGACGGCTTTAAAAAAAGTAAAAGGAACTTTCCTTCTTTCGCAGTATTTCACAACTCTATACATTGCTTTTTTTTCATTAACAGAAGAGAACAGACATGCTAACACAAGAATGTTTGGTTAAAAATAGAATCATTTGAACAAGGCACAATTTGTGACAAATAAATCTCTAGAGGCATTGGTCAAAATTTACAATGTGATGACCTCTTCAAATTCCATTTAATTGCAATGTTACTAGCTAAGTAATAGCACAATTGAAAAAGAAACTGCATAAACCCTTTAATTTCTTCCCTGTCAGATTTTCAGTATCTAATTAATTAACAATATTGCCATAGAAATACAGTGTAGAAAGAGAGGGTGAAACAGATTCTTATTGGGTAATGCCTTTCATGAAAATTTATTCAAACAAATTTAAGATTTTGGGTATTAGCTTCCACACAATGTAAGTCTGGCCTTCAAAATAATCTAAAATGCAGTCTTTTCTCCCACCTCTGATACAAGATTTACTAGGAAGCAACAGATCATTTTATTAACTAAGACCAGAAAGTAGCCAGTTGTCCAATATTTAAATAATATGGACATATAATAATAACAAAAATAAATATACATAATAATATAATAATCCCTACAATGGCATGTCTTATACATTGTTAGTGCATGTAAATTGCTTAGTTGCTTTTAATGACACATCAATTTACTCTCAGAGGTAAAACAAGGACAACCTGTGAGACTTACTGCTAAAGTAAAGGTTTTTGAATACTGGACCTCAAATTGAGGTCGCAGAAAATGAAGTGCAAAAGTGAGTGTGCTTTAGAAAGGGGATCAACTGAAGCTACTTCTTAGGGAATATATGGAAGTGCCTAATATGGAATTTCATGAGGTTTCAAATGAAACTTTTATGTTTATGTTAGGAGGATCAAGGGTGTATTACATGAGGTCAATCAAAGATGAATATTTTGCAAAGATACCTAATTATTGGGGTGCTTGGATATCAATAATTTAGATAGAAGCACTGGAAAGATGTGTGAGGAAGTCTGACAGTGAATTTTCACTGCCCAGCTGGCAGCTGCTGGGCTGGTCTTCCAAACATGGTATCTTGCTTAAAAAAAGGAAGAAAAGAAATCACACGTTAAGGAGTAAGGGTAAGAGGGAGGAACAGGATTATCTGCAGATCAGCACAGAAAAAAAATTTCCATAAATAGCCAAAAAGTTTTTTCCTGCATGAGTGTTGCAGTTTAGCTCCAGCTGGCAAATAAATACCATGCAGTCACTCACTAACTCCCTTCTCTCTGCCATGTCTGCAGTGAGATAGGCATTTGGGTTGAAATAAGAATACTTTCATAATTTAAATAAAGAAAAATATAATAAAAAATAAATATATTGGTCAAAGTCATATTAACAATTATGAAAAAGAGAGAGAAGAAGAGACCCCCTTAAACCCCACAAGTGACGCACATTTCAGCTGGTCACCACTCGCTGATTGATGCCCAGCCTGGCCCCCAGCAGTGACCTGCAGCTCCGAGCCAAATCTCCCCATTTTTATGCTGGACATGACCAGGGAATTCCTCTTTGATCTGTTCAGGTCAGCTGTCCTATGCCTGCTTTCTCCCAGTTTTTTGTGCACCTACTCAATGGCAGAGCAAGGAAAACTGAAACTCCTTGAGTTAGGGTCAGCATTACTTAGCAGCAACAAGAACATGAGTATTGTTGTCAACTATATTCTCACAGCAAATCCAAAACACAGCACTAAACTATCTACTAGGAAGAAAATTAACTCTACCCCAGCCAAAACCAGAACAGTGAGATAGGACACATCCTTTAAAACATCCTGGCTAGACCTCATAAGATTCAAGCACAGTTTCTTGCCACTCTGTTTTGACCAATTTAGATTAAATTTTAGAACCCATAAAACTGATAACTTCCTTGAATTTGTTCAAAGAATGACCTTTAGTGTATGGCTATGAATTTCTGTAAATGAGCCTTTTAAAGATGTACACTTATTTATGCAAAGCCCTAGACAATTCCTCTAGGGATAACAGAACAATTTTCTCTTTGTTAAATGGGTAAAGTGGAATAAAAGCAGAATTCACTGTCAGAAAATGAAATTTAAACTGCTCTTTCTGAAGTTGTTTTCACATTTACTCCAGCAATTTTTTTTATGGCTAGATATTGGTACTATGCAAAGTTTACATAGCATCAGCAAAACACAAGAAGCCTTATGAATAAGGAAGATGTATAAACTGCACTTTGAGAACACAGCTTAAATAGCCCATGTGCACACACACACAAGAAGTAGAAGAGGACAGGAATGAAAAATAATGGAAACAGGGCTAAATAGGATTGTGTAATATTCTAGCATTGTCACAGATTATTTAGATTTATGACTGTCTAGTCTGATGACATTTGCTGCATGAAGAATGGTGTGGGAAAAGCCTCAGAAAAGATGTACATTTAAGAAAGAGATGTTAAAAAATAAACCAACAAAGAATACTCATTCATATTGTGAAAGACTTAAAGTATCTCTTATTATGGTATAAATGGAAAACCTGGATCACAAAGAATAAATGAAAAGGATAATTCTCAAAAGTAAAGACCTTTTTTCAACCAAAGCATGTGTCGTCAGATGGTTTTTTTATCCTCTTCAGATTCTTACCAAAAATAAGAAGACACATGACTACAACAGAAGATTTTTACAGATATATATGGAAAACTTACTTACAAGACTTACTGTTTTCAGTCCAAATTTATACAGTTTACAATGAGAAATAGTAATTCCTTAAGAGAGGGAAAAGAGAGTGTAATGAACCATCACTGAGAACACTGGCATTCCTGCCAACAGCTGGAACCAAGCCAAGACCCAAACCTTCAAGCCATAAAAGGTTAGTATTTAGCAGGGTTCTACTTGCCCTGTCATCAGACCCTGTAGTGGAAGACATTCTGTTGATGGAATAAGTACAATCTTCATGGTTGAAGATGTCTAGGTTTTAAGATGAAATTTGATTAAACAGTCTGTGTTACTTTGTACAGTTAAAATGGTGACCTGCCATGAAAACATAATGATGAATCAAAGAAAATGAGCTATGAAAGAAATGGATTTTGCAAGAGCAAATGGATTTGCAAGAGCAATTCCAAGCAGAAGCTCTTGGGGAAAAAAAAAACAAGAGAAATAAGGGGTGGCAAATGTGTGGTGGGATGGAAGAAGGAGAATTAACATTAAATGAGTGTAAAAGCATGTAACTGAGTAATAAGGACTCTTGACTACAGCATCAAAGGAGCTGTAGATATTTGCTGTCGCCTTTGATTCAATTAAACAAATTGTTCCCGAAGGATTGCACAGCACTGATCTAAAGTCATTCAGACAAAACTATTAAAGAATTCTCAATTCCTGCAATTTCTATATAAACTCATTGACAGCAGGTAGGAACAAATAGAATCTGCCTCCTCCCCTGCCCCCCTGTAAAAAGGTCCAACAACAGCTACTGCAAGAACTACCCTTTCATGACCACCTCGAGACACAGTGATTTAGAGAACTGATGGCTGACTTTGCAGACCAGCTGGTGATTGAAGGAGCCACAGCATAATTAGTGTATTCCTTTCAAACCTGCACATCTGGTTAGCACGGATTTTCACTAGGATTAATGCTGACGTGACAGGGAACAGGGCTCAGTGACTGAAGCCATCCCGTTGTTCCTAGGCCCTGTGTATCTATCACAGACACTGCATCACATAATCCCCTGACTGAATAATGGAATGTGTCCTCAGAGAAGCCCAGCCTTCACATCTACAATTCTCATTATGAGACTGTTTCAGAATATAACTGTTGATAAAGACATGGTACTTTTTCCATGCTCCCAACATACATAATATTCTGAATTTAAAAATGCTCTGGTTTTTTACCATCTGTTTCTCTATCAGTTGCCATAAATATATTAAGAAAACATTTTTAGATCCTCACAGATCATCAAACTTCCTTTTCTTAAATGCCTTCTAAGTTTGGCAATGCAACTTGTTACACTCTTTTGTGAAATAAAATAAACCAAAAAAAAAATGCAAAGCAAACAATCCACCACCAACTATCCTTACTGTCCTTTCCTAAAGGTTGCAATTCTGCATTTATTATTTTTAAGTTATTATTATTGGTGGGATTAAATCCTGGCACAGAAGAACATCACCCTCTATTAACTAGAGATACATCTTTATACTCAGTAAGCAGAGTTTTGTCCCTTCCACCATACCCATCTCTCCTTAGCGTAATACATTCTCTATTTAAAAAAAAAAAAGTGTGTATTGACTAAAAGAATCTTCAGATATTTAAGGAAGAAAAATAGAAGTTTACCTGGAAAAGTTCAGTAAAAATTGCTCATACTTACCTCAGGGATTTTGCACTCTGGGACATTCTGATCTCTCACTTAATTGCTTCTGA
>VZRM01002265.1:497833-567371 GCA_013397955.1 Grantiella picta | reverse complement strand
AAAAAAAAAAAAAAGGATGCAACAGAACCCATTAACTTCTTTTATATTTTTTTATCTTTTAACTTTTATTATCTCCTTGTTCCAACTTTTCTTTGTTGATTAAGAAGGCTCTCATAAAGCCTTGCCCCTCAGTAGATTTACCTCCACATTTATGCACATGAGAAACATGAGGAGGGAGGGCTGGAGAGTATGCTTAAAACAGAACAACAAAAAAGGAAGACATAGAAGGATTGTAGATGCTTCAAAACATGCACTTTTCCAGTTCTAGAGCTAGTTCTAATCTTCCATCCAATGCCGGAAAAACAAGATAATCCACCATTAGGGTATAAGTTCACCACACACAATGTTTTCTTTCCTTGGCTAGTGCTTCCTGGGACTTGAAATATGCAATAGGCTAATGAAACAAATGGCACAGAGCCAGTGAGTCCAGCAGTCCACACACGTGCTGAGCATTACAGAAAAAGCAGCTTTTTCCCACATACTTCCTCTAAAATCACCCCTAATATTTGGTATAATTACAGATTACTACAGAAACAGAACAGTCATTGCTCAATGTACACAAACACTACAGATTTTTCAACAGTTTGTAAAGAAATAAAGCAAACAGACCTTAAAATTAGTCTTTGGTTTAGATCAAGCATTCAGGGCATCACAAAGTTAGGATGGAAAGTTCAGAATGGTCTGAGATTGATTATCTCAAGTGCAACAGTGCTATGAGAGCTATCTGCAGTGATTTAAGTGAAAATTACAAAAGAAAATAATATGGTCAGTCTTCCTGAGGAGGCAGCTTAACATAGCTGAGATGCCAGCAAGTTAGTTCATTCCTTTTGGTCTAGAAATTGGTAGTAGGGTAAGGCTGGATTCTCTCTCATCCTCCCCAAAAGAGCAGGAGATGCCACCACAGGTGAAACAGTACCTCAGCAAGAGCTACATTTGCTACAGGACAACTAAAGAAGCACGAAGCAGCACACTGCAGCATTGAAAATACCCATGGGAGACATCTGACAGCTTGGAATTACCTGTTTACTGCCAGCTATATTAGCTCACTAATTTCTGTAAAAAGTCAATAATCGGCTTATTGTTTAGAAATGGATTTTTTTCTGGTGCATATGGACACACTTCATTTCACAGCATCACAGTTCTTTAGTAGCAGGTAGAGCTGTCCACATCAGTCGATTACAAATACACTTCCCTGACAGAGCCTGAAATCTGCAGCCTGAACCATTGATGATTAAAAGATATTTTTCATTCTGGGAGTATGCTTTTCTTTTTCCAGATTCCAGACTGTCACAAATGAATATTTAACATCAGCATTTCTCTTTCGGAGCCAGCAATATACATATTCACATTACTGCTGCCTCCATGAAAATGACACTGACTTACCCCAGGCAAGACAGCGGCAAAGAGCAAAGCAGCAGCAGGCTGAGAACTGAATTCCAGTGCTGCACAAAAGTTTCAGTCTTACCTCACCACATCTTTCCATTTTTGATTCTTTATTGAAAACCGAAGTAGAAATGATAAATAAAATATAATCTGAAAGGAAGGATGCAAAACAAGAGATGATAGTCTCATTGGTGGATCATGAGCCAGCAAGCAGCGAAACCTAAGGTCTTATTTACAACTACAAGATCAGAGAAGTCCCAGCTAGCCTCATAAAAACTGATGGAAAACATCCCCACTCCCAAGCCTCTCAAAACACACAGCTCTAGTAACATTTTCTTTCTGCAGCTTCCACCCAAGTGAAGCCTCCCCTTCTGCTTTGAAAAGGCCACCCAATAAAGAATCAGTCTAGAAGAATAATGCCCGTTGCAAGCCACAGGTATTTCTCAATAAGTGATCCAAAAAGAGCTGCACATGGGGAGAGTCAGTAGAGAGGCCACCTGAAATCTTTAAGTAAATTAGGAATACCTGTCAGGATGAGCAAATCAGACCTCCTCTAAACCCCACGCAGTCCTCTGTTACAGCTACAACTGCACATAAAAGGAACTCCTGCAAAACAGTAAATGGCTCTCCAGAAGTGTGTCAAGACAGTGTGTTGTAGAAATGCATTTTAGTTCCAGTAGAACCTGGTTATTAATAGTTGAGAATACTGTTTTTCTGTAAAATATTTCCTAAGTAATTATAATCAGATGTCTGAACTGAGGCACATGCTCCAAGCATTTTTTTGTAAAAATCAATGGTAAATTCCTTCTGCTGCTAGAGTTGTTTAACAATTAAATTGAGCACAATCACAGTTTAACAATTAAATTGAGCAGAATCACAGTGACAGTAACAACCTTCCTTGTAAAAACTGCAACAATATACATTAGAACATAACTTGTCATTTAAAGAGCATTTTCGGGCCACCATTTTACCCCTTCCAGTTAAAGCCTTCTGTTACCACATTTCTCTATCATAAACTCAGTACACATACTTGCACCTGAATTAAAGCAATTCCTAATATGGTTCCAGAACCTTCAGTGTATTTTGGGCTAGAGTATGAAATAATAGAACTACCTACACTGCTGTCAGTGACATGGAGAAGAAAAGCAGTTAAATAGATTGTATGGAAATTAGAAGGCCCAACAGGTGAACTATCTGCAATTGAAGACTAAACATATTCCCCGACAGGTGACTAATGAGCAGACTGTCACTTAAAATATGTAGATCAAGACATACAAAAATATTGATGGAGAGCAGCATACACTCCCTCTCAAGAAAGCAACACCACTTATTTCTGAGATAGAAACAGCAATGGCAGAATAGGTCAGTTTACATGTTTTCCTGATCATACAAAACTGTGCGATACCTTTCACCTGTGTGAAAGCTTAAATGAGCTCAAATGCCTGCTAAAATCCCTTTCTGCTCCCTTGGATATCTATATAAAATGTCCAAATTAAAGAAATTAAAAGCAACCAATTAACCATTTGTTTAATATGTACACCTCAAAATGTATTTTTGAGGGTTACTGTATTCAGCAAGAATACGCAAATATATTGAACTGTTATCTATGTATTGCCTATAGCAGAAAAATTACAACATGAAGAAGGGAGTGCTCCACTCACTACTGAGTCAATATTCATGGCAGAGAGAGACTTTGGTTTTTTTAGGTTTGCATTGCTCTTGATAGTCTCCATATAGACCAATAAAGAATAGGCATTTAAAGTGTATGGAGACAGTCTGGGGGGAATGCAGAGACACCACCTGAGGATCTGGAGATGAGGTGAGAAAAGCCAAAGTCCAGGTGTAACTTAATCCAGCATGGGATGTCAAAGGCAGTAAGCAAGGCTTCTCCATGTAGATATGTGAGAAGGAAGGACAGGGAGAGTGTGGTGCCACTGCTGAATTTAGAAAATATGTTTCAGAGGGAATCACTATTTCTTTACAAAGTGAGTTATACAGCTTTACAAAGTTTTGAGGGAGTTGTATTATCTAAAACAGGTGTTATTTGGGGTTTATCTTTTTTCAAATTTGGCTAGCCAAGAGCTCAAGATGCTAGTGGTTGCCACACATAGCAGTTGTATGCCAAGCAGATTATGGATAGCAAAAATTTAATCTTTCATGCAGCGAGTTTATGTCAGTAATTACCAAAACTCATCGTGCCTTTCTTACAAAGAGTCATTAGGTCACTGTCAATTTTAAACAAAATTTAAAAAAATATATTTGTACAGAATCATAGAGTAAAAAAAGAAAAATCACTGTTTTGGTTTGTGCTGCAGCATTTCTGAAAAATGAAGTCTTGAATTCAACATTTTCTCATTTTCTTTGTATGTGTGTATGTAATAGAACTCTGGCATGTCTTTGCTCTGCAATCTAATCCAGTAGATAAATCTCTTATGACAAAATTGAAATCAAATCTCAAAAGGGAAGCAAAGAAAGTCAGTTTTCAGAATGAATACTAAACATCTGATGTCCTTTTAGTTGATCAGGTAAACAAAACTTTGGAGTCTGCTTCTATCCTCCCTGGTTTTCTATTTTTCCAAGAGATACTTCCTGAAGAGCATTACAAAGACATAAGCATGTAAACAGATCTTGCTCTTATTTCTACCCACAGCATCTTTAAATAAAGAGAACCTCTTGTCCTGCTGGCAAGGGAGGGCAGTTTTGGGAAAATGTGGCACAGAAATGTGACAGAGCACGTCACATTATGTTCCCTTCACTGTAAGAAACTGCAGTTTTTCTTGTTAGTTTGCAAAAAATACACTGCTACTAATACAGTTGCTTCCCACACAGGAAGAGGAGCAAAGGACTTTTCCTTCAGTGTTAAGGAACAAATGTCACAATGTTCCTGCCACTTGCCAAACTTGGAAAAGTCATCCTACTGAGCTTTCTTTTCCCTCTAGCCCACTGCAAAAGGCTTCATCAAAATAAAATCAATGCTCTGAAGATGAGAAAGGTGAATTACTTCTTTTCCAGATTCTGCATTTATGTGGAACATGTTGGACAGAACTTCAAGGAGGGATCCATGTCCAAAACAAAAAACTCCCTCTTCTCCCCCTTCTGCCCTGCCATACCAGCAATATATCTTTTTTAAAACTAAGTGGGAATTCATCAGTTGTCTTACTTTTCATGTAGTTACTTTTCAGTCGGAAAACTAGTACAACATGCTGGAGATCTGATTCTGTAAAAGTTTTTGTTGCCACTTTTGTACCCAAAAGAAGAGACCTGGGTGCAAGACAATAGTAAATAAATCTGCATTAGTATTGCCTCACAGCACTGTTACAAAAGCCACTAACAAGAAAAGTCAAGGATACTTTTCTCTTGATGACCCTCCTACACAGATTCTTCATCATAATGATTCCTTCCATAAATATGGAGCTAAATAGCACTTATTTTATATTTGTAGTTAAAGTGAGGTTTTACAGTTTTATCTTCAAGAAACCTAAAATACCAGGTGCAATCTCTGCTTATGTCTTAAAACTTAATAGTTCCTCACATTTGTCTGTCCTCCCTAAATACTTTGAACTTATTTCTTAGGAGTAATCATTATTCAATCGGATTCTCCTTTTACTTGTGTCTGTGAAACGCAGTATATTTCAATCAAGTAATTCTTAATTAAAACTGTTTTCAGGGAAAGGAAACTGAGACTCATGAGAACAACCAAAGCTGTAAATTTAATATAACATTTGCTTAAAACAATCTTTTCTGTTGAAATGCTTTTTGCCTGGAGCTAAATTAACTACTTTCTTGTAGTGACACTGTTCTTTCTATTTTAATGCTTTGCTATTGTTAATTTTCTAAAATTAAAAGTAGGACTGTGGGTAAGTGTCTCTCTTCAGATGTTTCAACGAAGCAGCAGACATCTGTGAAACTTCCAGCATGGGACACAAGGGTCTTGCATGGTAAAGTGAAGATCTGTTGACATTTCACTGAATTTTGAACATTGATCCTTTATTTTAAACACATCATGAATTATCTTAGTTCAGTTTCATAAAGAATATCCTCTATAGTAGAACTGATTTTGCCCATCTTCAGCCCAAGCACATTTTTCATAAAAGAATTATAAGGCCCTGAAAAATAAAATTAATCCTGCCACAGGCATTTCTTTATAACAACACATTATGTGCACTAGCAGGAAAAAAAAATCTGTCTTCTGTTATTTCCTGAAGTATCTACCTACAGTTATAAATTCTTTAGAAACTAAATTTAAATAGGTTCACAGAAGATGATTTGAAAGAAAGGAGTTTTTGTGATGGCAGTACTGAAATACTGTAATTAACAGCTACACTACAGGCAGAACAGACTTGGTTTCAATTTACACAGCAGTATCTTACACCATCAATTTCATCACAGTCATTATTTCAGGACACTAACACCAAATATTATAGAAATTTCCAGGAAATTACAGTTATTTAATAAGTATAACCTGTGAACCAAATACCGTGTAGCTCTACATGAGTTGCTCCATGAAAATAATTCACTAGATAATAAACACCAAAAGAATAAGTAAAGACTACAAAAGGGAAGTGAAAATTTTCCTCTTAGAGCACAGATAACCTGAAATGCTGAGCAGTTAAGGACTGTAAGTGAATGTTAATCTAATCAAGCTACAATTAAAGCCTCTTTTCATATGTATGTAAGCAGAACTGACAGAATCAATTTCATTCCTTCTGCAACATTAAAGTGCTGAAGATGTCTGAAGGTTGCTCCCAGTGCAATTTCTAGAGCAGTACATACAGTTTCTATTCTCATTAAGCTTGATTCAGCACAATGAACATCCAGCTGCTGCTCTGCATGCAACGACTCTTGGGAGCATCCATGGAGCTAGCAAGGAAACATCTAAATTTTATTATCTTGCTCTGTTTTATCAAAGTCTACGCTGAGTCTGCTATTTAAATTGTAGAGGAGGAGGTGACAGATGTAAAAGTAAAGCAGTTGAATCAGCTGGTGATAATGAATCATGGGACAAGATGATATTTTTTTTAAGGTCTTTTCTAAAAATAAAAAACCAAATATCTGGAACCATGTTGTTTTAAAAATTAAAAATAAACAAAACAACAAAAAGCCATCTGAAATCAATTTCTTTTCCCTCTTGTCTTTCTCTTTCATCTTTCCATGATCATTTCCACATGACTACACAATCCTTTCCTTGAGTCATTTCAACTTAAAAAAAGTAGAGATTAGGAGACAGAAAATTACAATGGCCATTGTTTTGTCTCTTCATTGTTTCTCTTTTCACTGATACGGTGCCCTACTTTTTAATTACAAAAAAAAAAAAGTTAGGAAATCTTTCTTTCTGCAGGTTTTCTTCTTTATGTCCCTTATTAATACCTTTCCACAGAATTCCCTTTCATAACATTGGTTTTTCCATCTAGCTTTTTCTTTCACTACTTCCTTTGCTCAGTTGTCTCATTTCTTCCCTCTTCCAACTTCATCCTTTACATTTGCCTTTCTAGACTTAGGGTATTTGCAGATGAAATGTGAAGAAGCCAAATTCTACAAGCCTTTGACTATATGTACACAAATATTCAGCATTTGTCTGTGGAGTTCAGCAGAAATGTTCTTCAATGCTTTGATAATATACAAAATATCTGAACCCAGGAAGAAGCTCATCCCTTGAGTAAAAAAAATCCTCATTAAGAGATCTTTATTTGCAAATCAAAAGCATGTACGTGCTTTCAAGGAGGCTTGTTCATTAATCTATGTAACAGGAGGACTGAAAACATCAATCATTGACATCCAATCTTAAAACAGAGTAACAACTTAGCTGTTAAAGCAAACAAACAAAACCTCACACTAAACAAACAATAGAACCACCCCCGGCTAGTTATTCAAAGGTGTGTTAAGTAATTTGGCCAGATCTTGTTAAATGCATTCAGATGAAAAAATGTTCACAAAGAACTATGGTGGTAAAGCCATTTTGTTTTTATGTACTCTAAAGACATATAAAGCTATGTGTGTATTTGTCTGAGACAACAATTTCAGTTGACTCTGTGACTACCCTTTTCATCTAACTGAATTTCACAGGAACTTCTCGTCCCAGAATCTGTCATCAGAGTGACTTTCCCTTTATATTTATCTATTTCTTGTCAAATCCTCAGATCCTGTTGACTCTGAAACCAGTTTCTAAGCTCAACATAAGGTAAGGATTCACTAGCATAAGCTAAGTAAAGTTCAGGTTCAGAAAATGCGAAGTCAATAACTATTAGTTTTACAATGGTCTCTAGGGCAGATATGAGCCTAGATAAATTTTGCCAAAAGCTGGTCACTAATTCAGATGTAATATGTTCTGCATTCCTGTGGGAAATTCACTATTTCTCTGCTTCTTTCTTGTCTCCAGGACCACAAATGCAAAAATACGATGAAGTTTCTAAAGGAAATGTAACAGAAAGTGTTTGAATAGATCTGGAGCTGGTATGTGACATTGCTGAATTTTCTAGAAAACTCTCGAACTTTCCTATTATAAAATCTCATTTATTTCAGACCCAGGCCTTCCAGACTGGAAAGTAAAACAAGTCAGGCAAGTGTTCTTCCTATTTTTAGCCTGGCTTCTCAGACTTACGTAGTCAGGTTTTCTGTTCCCTATATCCAAGACTTTTGACCCAAGTGACTGCATTTACCCACACTGGTCAGGTTTAAAGGAGTCACAGAGAAGTGAGGTCCTAAAATAGCTTGTAGAGAAGAAGGAAGTGACCCCCTAGGTGTTGGCAACAGTAGAAAATGTGCAGAAGCAGCGTATGTATTGCTTGGCACAGTGGGTCCATGCAGAAGAAGAAAAAAAGACAGGGAAATGCCCTCAAAACAGAAAAAGTTTGAATCAAATTAATCTTTATTTTTAAGACTAAAGTCAGCCACCAAAGGAAGGCAAATCTGGGAAAGTAATTTTAAGGACTGAAGAAACACTTGTTCAAATTACACTGTTAGCAAAATGGAACAAATGTCCAAAGGCAGGAAAAAAACCAGAAGAAACAAAATTGGTTTACCACAAAATGCAGATATCCCTATCTCAAAGCAATCCAACCTTATCTAACATCAACAAAGCATATAAAAGCTCTCCTTAGAGGCTTAAGATTGCAGAAAGTGTAGAGTATTTTAAAAGTACTATAATTTTGTGCCAAAATAGTTTGTATCTTCATTACATATACAATGTCAGTTCCCCCTCTATCAAACTGACAGCTCTTTTAGCAGTAGTCCATTTCTCACTATCAAGAAATGCACTGTGGTGAAGTGCTCCAGAGGGGATCCCAAAAGGCTTTCATGTATTACAGATGTGAAAATCAATGACTGAGTGGTAAAATTATCCATGTACTGTTTATCACGAGAAGTTATTTTCGCATTGCCATTTTCGGTTCAATCAGGTATCTCAAAGGCCAAAGTCAAATGGGTAATTCTTAAAATAGACTGACACCACGTACTGCAACAAAGAGTGGAAAAAGGGAGCCAGACCTTGAATAAGTTTTTCTTTTCCATGGAAGAAAAGAGCATGACAAGTTTTAAGAGTGATCTCTAACCCCAGTTGCCAAAAGTGAAATACAGGCAACGCAAGCATAAGCATCTCTACAGCATTACTGGAGACAGGAAGGTCATTTATCAAAGCTCTTGTCAAGATAGTTCTTGATTTCTGCCAGAATAGACACAATATATGATGACTGGGCAGGATCTTTGCTGTCAGATATATACTTTAAACCTGAGTTTCACAACATGCACCCATACTTTCCATGGAAGGTGATTACAGAACATGCTGGATTTCATCATAAAATAAAGAAGGAAATTCAATTCTGTAATCATTAGAATATCACAAAGTTACTAGTTTTATTCTTGCTGGGTCAGAACATTCAGATTTTAATGACTTTCAATCGTAGATAGATGGGCAGCATGCATTGCTGTGACACAGCTGAAAATATCCCATTCTTTTTGTAATCTCAGTGTTTCTAGAAGTCTATATTGCTTTTCTGCCTGGTGTGAAAGCTGAAAAAAATCTGTATACTGGAAGAATTTACAGAGAGCTACAAAGGAGCAGAATCAGAATGAAGAAGAGAATGGAATCAACTTTTCTTTAAACAGCATTTGTAAACAATGTTCTTTTTAGTCTTTTTAGTTTAGACCCCCCCGCAGCTCTGGGGTCACCAGCATAAAAAGGTGTAAGGACTTAAAAAACACAGCTGCTTGTCTCAAGCACTGCTAAGGCCACAGAATGACTACCACAAGCACAGAATGGAGAGACAGCATGGCACCAACTCCAGGCCTGCTGGAGGCAACGTCTGCTCAGTGGGTAATGCAGCCAGACAAAAATTGCCACGCTGTCAAACTGTGTAAAGAAGCAGCAGTTCAGTTGCATATCACGTGGTGGTCAAACAAAGACCACCCCCCACCAGGTGAAGGGACAGACTGCTGAATATGTTCATCCCCAAATACACTTCCATGGATACATGGAACTTGGACTGCAAGTGAAGCTCCCACTATAGGAACGTGAGATACAATAAAGGTGGTAGTGTCGTCTGGGTGTTATCTCAGACCTAGGGGAGGATTAACAAAGCTGGGGGAGAAGAACATATCAACTGATAATGGACACAAAGAGAGCAGAATCTGGGGGCCACAAGGAAAGCAAACTCACTGTGTTGAATCAGCTCCAACTGAGTGAAAGGTTGTGTATTAGGTTAGATACAAGGAAGAAGTTTTTTACAATGAAGCTGGTAAAACACTGGAACAGGCTGCCCAGAGCCATGGTGGATTTGCCTCCCTGGAAACATTCAAGGTCAGGTTGGATGAGGCACTACACACCTGATGCCCCTGCTCATTAAAAATGTCCCTGCTAATTGCAGGGGAGTTGAATGAGAAGACCTATCAAGGACCTTTTCAACACAAACCATTCTAAGATTCTACACTTCCACGATTAGGAGGTTCCCTCGAAAAGATTCAAGTCTGTTTCTGGAGAGGCATCATTAAGAGTCACAAAGGAAATTCAGAAAATTACTCTCTGTTTTTCCTGAGAAATATGAAAGAAAAAAAAACCCCAGAGCTAACTAAAGCTATAGGAAGTTTTTGGGAACACTTTCCAGATGTCACCCTCAGAAAGAAGCAATGGCAAACATATAGAGAAGAACGTTTCCCTTACATCTTGGAATCACCAGCCAGCAAGTCACTCCTAGCTACCCCTCTTTTTGATAAAAAACCTCTTCACTTGGTCATTAACATCCCCCTGATCTCCCAGAGTAAGTCCTGGAGTTCCACAGTGATCATCTCCAACTCTTCTTACTCAGAGCAGAAGAAAATAAAAGTTATTTGAACAACTCCATAAGGTTGACTTGGTTAAGTTCAAATCAAAGCTCTGTTTCAGAAAGGTGTTGATTAATATGAGAATGGCCATATCCAACCCACAGTGATCTTCTGTGAGCTTAAATATTCAGTAAAATCCTGCATGCATCTTTTACATTGAAAGCTTTAAAGCATTTTTTGGCACATAGACAAATTGAAAAACATCATTAGTAAAATTGCATAACTCTTTTGATTTGAGTTGTAAATGACATGATTTCTTTTCATGACAAGACAGGGTTGGTAGGTTACATTTCCCTTGCTCTCCTCTCATTCCTGTATTGTTTTCAGAGTATTTTTGCATTTATAGCTTGAAGAGTCTGATGTTATTTATTTTCTGGACACAAAAGCATTAAATTTCTCACTTTGTTTACACAGTGTGGCAGTCATTTTGTTTCCAGTTTATCCAAGTAAAATATACTCAATCCTGTGTATAGCAAGCAAACATGAAAAGTAAAGTACAGCCTAAAATTTTTCATCATTATTAAGGTATGTATCCTTTTTTCTTCACACATGTCGAACTGTTCCGATTTTCATAATGAAAAGGTATTTTGAAATGACTGGTACATGAAAAGCTCAAGCAAGGGTTAATCTGTCATCATCACAGCTTGGAGGGAGTCAGAGCACACACAGACAATGCCAATGTGGCAGGCAAAGCTCAAAGCAAAGGGCTTTCTTCCACACTGCTCAAAACAAGGTCAAACTTAGCAAAAAAAACCACCAAGATTTTCAGAGAACTTCCTAAAAACTGCACAGAGAAACAGATACTAGAGTGCTCACTGGAGACATTTAGCTCCACACCTAGATAAACACTGCCCTGGGTATGATCCCATATGAAAGAGAGTACACTCCTTTTTAGAAGAGTGGCTGTAAAAGAATTCTGTGGATCTAACTTCTGAAGATATCACAGAATTTGCATGAATTTCAATTATATTTGTAATGATGAATATTTTATAAGGCAATCTCTCTTCACAATAGTCTTATATTTATAATTTTTTCATTTGGAATAACCAGAACTTATAGATATTAGCCACAGAATAGTTATTCTACACATCTTTCATTTATCTGTCCATAGCAGGGGAATTGGACTAAATGATCTTTGAAGGACCTTTCCAACCCAAGCCATTCAGTGGTTCTCTGGACACTACATAAGTAACACATATCCTCCTTGGAACTTCTATGAGCTCAATATGAACACCTTGCAGGCACTCTTTCCAAAAAAAAGGATTAAGTTCTAGAAGACAACACTTCAGTTTGCAAGACAGCCAATCTACCTAAAAGTTTGATCTGTAAAGGTCCTTTATTCAGGGCTGCTGGTAGGCAGAAAAGTTATAAATATGTAAAGAAGCCTGACTTCTCAATTTTTCTGTCCTACTCTGCTCAGATAGAGCACCACCAAAATCTGTCTCCTGAACTACAGGTCTTACAAGGCCAGCCAGCTCTACCTACAATGTGTGAAATTTGTTTGGAAGTGTAAGTTCAGTTGTCAGACATGACAGTTTTACAGTGGAAATAAGATAGACGGATGCTGGAGTTTACTTCAAGTAAAGAAAAAAAATGAATCTTGCAAGTGAAGAGAAAGGACAAACCTAAACCTGCAAAGACAGTTAAAAGGCTATGAACACATTCAAGGCAGAACTAAAGAGGTGCTGTGCTCTTTCAGGCTGACTCTTAACTATGTAAAATATAGTGAGACGTAAAAATTGAAATTCTACTCTACTCTCTATCCTTAAAAATGAATGCGACAGGTAGATTAAAACAGGAACAGCAGATAGCCACAATTTCTGGCCATCTTAAGTATCCACAATAGCTACTCACTTCCTGAGCCTGTCTGTATATGGCATACAAAATATCACAAATCTTATCAGCTCAGCATCTGTCTCTACCTGGCAGAACCTTTTATTTTTTGATTGATACTTGACATTTATCATACCGTTTAGACAGATTCTGGTGACAATTTGGAAAGATGTTTGCTGGGCTCTCTGTCAGTATTTCATGTTCACACAACAGACCCCATTAACACAGTCAGAAAAAATCACGCCTTGAATGCAAAAGAGAAATGAAATGAGTTCCTTTCAATTAACTCTGTCAGTTTTTTCACGAGATTTTAAAGTCAGTTCATGGGACATGAAGATCTAAAGCAATGGTTTATACGTTATTTACCAATGCTGACTTCAGGAGAAACTTGAACAAACTACACCGTTTTATTCAACAGCAGAAATGTATTTCCAAGAGCTATGATCTCTAGGTTCCTTTGATTTTCAACTTCATCTGAACAACAGGGAAATCACATGAGTGATTACTGTTAGCATAGGACAATGATTGTGTAAATGGTCTTCATATAAGCAGAAAGCTTACTGTAAGAAAAGTCAGCAAAGGTAGCAAGATTGGAAGGTATAAGAGAGAGGAAGATACAAAAAATAATGTTCCAGGTTTTTCCACAATGTATTTTGGAATATACTGTATTCACATGACTTTATATAATATCTGAACATGGCCTGCATCATCCAGAAAATTTAAACTTCCAGTACACCTTAGAACAGAACTCAAGATCTCTATTAATTGTAAAAGTAATGCCTGCCTGATTTCACATCACAATTATTTCAGTTCCAAGTAAGAAGAAAAGAGAAACTTTATTATATTTAGTGGATTCAAACAGAGACACAGAGAACATGCTTTACAAAATTTTAGATTTTAAGTATTTTAAGAACATAAGTTGTTTTTAATAAATTTTCAGTTTTCATTACTAAGGGAAAGATTTACTGTGCCAAAGTATGGAAGTCCCCTAGATGAATGCAGGAGAGAAGATCTTTCTACTTAGAAAGTGGTCAGAAGTGTTACTTTAAAACTTCCATTGTATCAATACTCTTGGTTTCCAATTTAGAAATGTGTGTACATAAGTACTGTTACTTATGCAATTCAGTCTCATTTAGTTCAACGAATATGTATTCACTTGAATGATTACATAATTATGTCTCATATTTTTGTAAAGCTTCAGTCACTATACTATCACACTCAAAACATACACGTTACTGTTTCATTTTGCCATTCAAACTGCACTTTATGAGAACACTCACAAGACAATTTACCTTTTTTTGATGGATAGGTTGTCACAATGCTTGTTCACACGACCAGATTTTATGGAACCTCCAATACAGGTGAATGTTACAGCACTAAATTCTGACCCATTCAGCTTTTAGACCTCAGAAAATGTAAGGAAAAGAGGTTCTCTGGTTTACCCAGAAAGTACATAACTCCTGCTGTGTACTATGTTTATAACTTCTACAGAATATTCTTTCTACCTTTACATCTGTGAAAATTGCTGGGAAAAAAAAAACCCAATTGATGTTCTCCACTCTTCCCACAAAGGAAGTAATCTAAGTGCTTTCATGGTACACAAGAACAAATAAAGAAAAATAGCATTTACTATCTTACAGCCCTACAAGAAAAACCTTACTGAGTTTTGGCTGTAATTTCTAGTTTTCTTTAAATCCTCTATGGCTTTTAAACTTACTAGTTTTCAGAACATTTCATTGTTTTATTTCCTGATATATTCTGGTTTTTCTTATTCATCTCCCATTAACTTAAAAAAATGTAATTCTAGAATATTCTTTTCTGACAAGGTCGTGGAAGTGAGTAAAACAAAGAGAAGTCAGATTAAATTTTCCAAAGCTTGTACATATAAAGTTTGTTAAGTTTTAATTACTTAACAGTAATTGTGGACAGTAATTAACACAATTGTGGACAGTGAGTCCACATACTATATTAAAGGTCAAAATATAATTAACTTATTTACAGTTCAAAACATGATATTTGGCAGCACAGCCATTGAAGCAGCCTAGCCATTTGCCATAGCAGGAACGTCTGGGAATCTCTTCCTATTTTCTTTGGTTTTACCACCTTTCAAATCACTAGTTGATAATAGTTTCACTGTCTCTGACAGTAAAATGTATTAGTTCTGTTCATTTATCATCAGACTGTTCATCAGCAAGATGAGTTTATTACCAGCATTTTCTTATACAAACAAGTTAAGAATGAAAGAGGACAATTAAAGTTGAGGAAATGTTCATATGTTAGTTGTATTTAGTGAATGTGTATGCCTGTCACAGCTGAAGATCAAACAATAAAAACTCATGAACTTTCCTGATAAATCAAACATGATGTCTCCATCAACAGAAAAAAAAGTAAAGTAACTATTATAGATATATAAGGTGTGTTCATGCCAAACAATAAAGACAGAAAGAATGAAATAAAGTTATATCAGAGTCTGTACCAAACATGAATTTCAAACCCTTCATCCTAGGTCTGGAGAAAATTTGAAAAAAATAATAATTGCAAAAATAATTCAGACAAAGACAAGTAAAAAGTTCAGCAGATAACTTACAAAAAAATTGAAGTTTGGCACAGCTCTGCACTTTATTAGGCTTTTTTAAAACCAGAGGTATATGAGGTGTGCAGTTCCAAATGTAGTTGTTTTTTGTAATGACACAGATTATGACCTCAATTATTTCAATCCTTACTCATATGCATATATTAAAGGATGCATAAAGCCATTAGAATGCTATCTCTACATGTGTAACACCAGTCAAGACACGAGCCTTGACATGATCATCTGAAAAAAAATGTTAGAAAGATTTGGTTTGATCTTCGAAGTCTCTGCCTGAATAGATGGTGTTACTGGTTTTGCATTTCACTAATACATATTATGTGAATTTATTTGGACAGAAATCTGAAAGTCACGTGTGTTCTTTAAAAGAGTTCATTGCTCATATAAGTAACAGAAAAGTCAATGATTTCTGAAAGCAGTACAAGTGGGTATCATGTAAGTTTACATAGGAAGGTTGCCAGTTCACATGCATTACAATTTCTGGTACCAATTTCAAGATTTTCTTTCAGGAAATATTGTTAGAAATCAGACTTATTTACTGCTCTCTGTTGGTTTTGTGACATAGGTGGGTGTTGAAAGCGCACAGTCTTTCTTCATTACATCTTCAGTCCTTTTAAGAAGTAAGTTAATGATTTAAATAATTAAAGCAGCAACTGCCTTGAATAACTTCTTGAGACACCATTAAAATACTATGAAACACTCAAACCTTGCAACTGACTTAAAAGAATGGAAATACTCACTAAATTCATTTTTTCAACAGTCTGGACTAGAAACTAATCTTCTCAGATGAAATATAGACACAGTAACACATTGTGTAACTAAATGCTTTGCTGTGCTCCTATTAAAAATTGATTTCCTAAAAGGTAAGAGGTTATTATTTCTGACACCCAGAAAATTATTGTCAGTCTAGTCAACCAAATTTCCTTTCCTGGGAAGGATTATATGAACTGTATGATTGAAAGGGTGAAATTTGCAGTCTGGATGTTAACAATTCATTGTGAAATGCCTAGGTGAATTGCCTGTATATACCTAGTCATTTGCATATTTCAAGGGAAAGTCAGGTGTCTCAACAGACCAGGAGATCTGAGGACTCTTCAGCTGAGCTGCAAGTGTACAGGTTGATCAGAGGAAAAAGATCAAATGGGAACTACTCTCCATTGCTCCAAAGGGCTGCCCCATACACCTCAAAAGGAGCACCCAAATGAGTGAGCTGTATTTGCATGTGGAGTCAGGGTCAAGGAGACAGAGCACTTTGTTCGCAAAGGAAAGAGAATGGAAGGGGAATTAACACATGCAGTGAACAGAGATACAGAGAGAAAACATGTATCAGGATGAATATGATGCAATTGTTCTGGGCTTGGGAGTAGGGAAGGGAAAAAAAGAGGGGTAAATAGAATATAAGATTAAAGAAACTACACCTATTGCTTGTTTTGTGTTTCACGACTCTGAAAGGTTTATGTTCAGGCAATAATCCCAAATACTAGGCTAGCATGTTGTTTTCTGAAGACCAAAGCTCAAAACTTTAAAATCAGTTTTTGAAAAACATAATTTCAAAGAGTCAGTCAATATGTATTACAAACATTAATTGCCTCAGAAATTCAGATATGGGACTCTACATCATAACTATAAAGATATCCTGAAAATTCACTGAGACTGTTCTTCTGTGTACCAGCCCCCAAGAGAAAAACAAACCCCAAAAAAACCTCCCAAAACCCAGAACAAAACAAACAGAATCCCCCAAATCAAAACAAAAAACACCAAAAAACCTAAACAAAACAAAGAAGCAAACAAACCCCCAACAACAACAACAAAATCTCCCCCCTCCCCCAAGGGCACCATTCTAAACATAGGCTCCATTTCCCACCTCTGTCTGATCTGACACAGATTGGATTCTTCACCCTGCCCATGCCCAAACCACCCACCCTTCAGGCCAGAGCAGAAGATTCCTATTCCTCCTCTACAAAGGATCTTCCCTTAGGTTATTTAGCATTACTGATCTTGTAGAGAGTGCTGAGTTAGCGTTGTAAGGGCTTGAACCAAGAACAGGATAAAATTGCATCAATTAGTCATCAGTCTCAACTGAGCCACCTCAAATAATTCTTGCTCCAGTAAGGAAGAAAGTATAACTTTTGCTGAGCTGCTTTCACCATTTTTGTGCCTGAAGTCCCCTGGAAGCACTGTAAGTTCAGAGACCTCAGAGGTACTGATCTTCTGTTCTTTTCCTTCAAATAAAAAGCAGAAATTGCTCAGTCTCTACACTGACTGAAAGTGCACTGGTGTCCCATTCAGAGAGAGTTTGTTTTTTAGGACTCTGGGTTCAAAAACAGTTTTGTACATTTAACTATTACCATTAAAGCATTTAGAAACCACCATAGAAACAGAAACACCACCATAGCACAGCGGCTGCATAAGCTGTAGCAATACTACACATCTTGAATTTTGGATTCATGTATGAACATAGCTCGTGTAAACTGTGCCACAGGAGGTGATTCTTGAGAGGAAGAGTGTCAAGAAACAAAGGAATACTGTATCTTAAACAGGCACAGCTCTCAGAAAAAGGTCACTTAAAGATCGTTATAAAAATGTAAAACAAGATACTACAAGATAAATCTGAAAGCAGAAAGTTTAGCAAGTGTCTGTTAAAATAAAATGAACAAGATAAATAATTGTCTTCTATATTTGTAGTTATTGTGGATCTTTGTAAAAGTCTATTTTCTATGTAGAAACTTATCTTGCTAATTATGCAAGATGTCCTAACAGGAGTTACTTCCAAAGAACACGACAACCACTTAAACACTCCTATGACATGTAAATTCCCTTTTGCTCTCTGCAAGTCCTTCTACTATTTAAAGAAAAAGATTCTCTAGAATTAATTGTCAAACATCATGGAGACAATTTAAAATCCCCTGTTAATCAATCAAATTAAGAGAGCCACAATGTAATTTGTGAGTACACACTGCAGCAGCTTGGAAGTTCATAATTTGTCTCTGAGAAAAACCTGGGTCCTGATACTGGGAAGTCTACAGTATTTTGACATATATTCTTCAGAGTCTTGTCCCCACAGCCATGAGGAATAAAATTTTCGAATTTTACCTAAAATCAGAGATGATGCCTTGCAATTTCAGAACCTGGCTTTATTCCTGTAAAAATTAGCTGAAGCAGATGCAGCCACTCACTTTGTACATTAGCTACAAGTATGTGCCAAATACACAAATGTAGAAAAAAATCCATGAAAATAGAATATTAGTCAGAGTTTTGAAGAAATGTACTTGAGAACTTTCCTTTCTGCAATTGAAATCTGCAGTATCTACAGCTGAAAAAATGGTTGTGCATTTACAGCAAGCATTTGACATGCTGTAGGTGTTATCAAGCACCTAGAACTGCGAAGTTATTAAAGAACGATTAACTGAATCTCTGTAAAGCCTTTGAATTTTGTTACAACGATATTGAAAGACAATCCCATGTAACATGCATACTACTGCTTCCTTCATTAAAAAGGTGCATTCCAACATTATGGAACGGCTCTTACCTTTTTGTTATCTCCTGCCTGTTAATAACCCAAAGGTTTTGATGCAAGACATTGCTGATACTAAATAAACAGAGAAAATTCTGATTTGAATTTATTATTCTTAATTTTTTAAAGTATCGGACATCCATGTGTCACATTGAGAGGGAGGTGTAGAGTGTTGGCTACAGTGGCATTTGATGGAACAAGAATTCATGAAGCAAAACTGACAGCTAAGATAGCCAAAGGAAATAAACCATCAAGCACTACTCTAATAAAATAAACGCATATAATCATATCTCATTTTATTTCCAATATATTATGAACTAGCACCCCCAGACTCTCTGACATAGTGATCAGTGAATAAAATCTTGGCCCAGTACTAACAACAGAAGATCAAAAAATCATGCCTGACGATTATATGAGAAGTCAGGACTGATGTGTTTGTGATCTGTACCAAGGCAACCAGTGAAAAGTGTAATGATGAAATACAGAAAGCAAAAGGATGAAGACACTCTATTGCAGAGTAATCAATACAGCTCTGTAGATAAAAAAGTCTCAAAAATATAGTAGAGTTCTGTGACAGATTCAATGATCAGGTGGGTGAGCTGACAGTGTGTAGGAATATTGTGGGAAGCTGTAACAAGTCTGCTGCTAAGCCATCATGGAACGGAAGGGACTCCCCACATTCACCAGTGCTGAGGTATTAAGCAGAGTCCACAATGTGGAAAGTTAATGCGAAACCTGCTGTAAAATGACCTGAAAATGGGATGCTACACCATACAGATTTATTTTGAACACATAATTCCTACTGGCATCTAGGAAATACAGAACTCCCAGAAACATTCAATAAATTGGTATTAAGATGGAAAGCAGAAATATGGCCTCTGATTCAGTCATTCCAGAAAACAATTATCATCAGCAAGTCAAATCTCACAAGTTATTGGGAAAGAATCTGAGTCCAAAACATAAAAAGTTATATAGCTCTAGCTAGTAGATTTTACAAAATATGTTATATAATAATAGAAAAATAGAGAATGACAACAAAAATGTCTACAAGTATGAAATACTTACACAGTACTACACAGTGGAAGAGACAAGACAATTTCTCCAAATAAAGTGGGGAGAGGGAGAAAAAGATAAACCCCAAAAATATTATTGTGAAGATGGTTGAGAGGGTCCGAGGATGGTAATTCCCTATTTCTCATAAAACCTGTTAAGAATTAATAATTTCACTGCACGTGTAAAAACAAAAAGCTTCTTTCAGCTAAAATATTGTTTAAACTGTAAACCACTTTGATACAGTTTGTTAAAGGAAATAAAGATGGATGAGTTAAAAGATTAATAAAAGTATAAATTAATTAAAGAGACCATGAATATCTCTAAGCAAAGTTATCTAAACCACATTGCTCTGAAAGATCCTCCTGACTGACCCTTGAAACTGCTGTCTATCATAAGCTTGAGGGATATATAAAGAAAAATAATTTTGTAGTTGCCCTACTTGTAAAGTATTTTCCTTTTGCAGCTGGTACTGCTTATCATTCTCACACAGAACATTCTTCTTGTAGACATTTAAAGATTTTATACCTCTGCCAATTAGCACAGAGCTGTAGTAATCAAGAGATCTTGATGCTGGTTCTGACTCTGCCCACGAGCTCTCTGCACAAAGGTCTTATTTCCTCCTTCAACTTATTAGGATTGCTGATCTCTGATCTGTTTTTTAGCTCTCAGTTTTTCATATAATCTTATTGCTTAGAGCTTTTTGCCTATTTCACCTGAGGGGTTGCTGTAACACACTGTAAACTGTGGGGCTGGCCACAGTGACCAGCCTCTAAGCGTGAGGTATTGACACCAAAATACCTACTGAAATGTGAGAGAGGCTTGGGCTCTATTACTCCTAAAAGCCCTACCACACAGCAATAATTAGTTCTGAGGCCCAAAAAAGATAAGAATAAGCTCAGAAATACTAAAGGGCTTTTTTGAAGGAGGATCATCCATTTGTAACAGAGGCCCTTTTGATTAAGAAAGAGGAGTTCAGAAAACAATAAGGGGCAAACCACAGAGACTGCACTGCTGGTCAGATGAGTGCATAGCCTCATGTTCCCATTTTTATTTCTTTCTTCAAGTGTAGCCTTCCTGGCTAGCGCTGTAACTTTTTGAGAAGACCTGCGTACTCCAATATGATGTTCTATTAAAGTAAAGTGTACTATTAGGATGAAGATATCCCCTGAATGCATCACATCTTTCTTTAAAAGTATTGTTTCTGTCAGACTTCCCAAACTAATGAAAGACCTAACAGATAGATTTCTAAAGATCCATCACCACACATACACATTCAAAATGCTTCTGTAATCCAGAAATACACAGAAAAGACAGAAAGAAAAAAGAGAAAGAAAGAGCGGGAGTGAAGGGGAGAGAGAAAGTGAGAGACTAACAATCAGGCAGGCATACTATTAATCACTGAGGTAACAACACTTTTTCTCACTCCAAAGTAACCAGCCATTTGTTTATATGCAGTATAAACAGGTAATTCAGGTAATTCATCCTGTGTCACATAAACGCAAGCTGTATCTATACTTTTCTAAATCAACTAAAAATCTTGTTCTTGGTTCAAAATTTCTTAATTCTCACTCACACCATTCAACTTATCAGGGAGCTGGTTAAGGACAGCCAGCACACATGAAAGCAAAAAATACAAATCCATTGCTTCTGTGAGAAGTAACTTCAGAGCTTTTAGCATCACAAGAAATATGCACCAGAAATTCAGCACCGTCAGTCAATTCTGACACAGTAGGCGAACAACCCTACTAAAGGAATTTATGCATAAAATAGCCTGAAGAATCTGAAAGCTTTGCCAAATAAGACATTTAAATTTGAGGGAAAACAGCTCCAACAGCATCACTCATGTGCTGTGGAATATGCTTCAGCAGTACCAGGCGATACCCTGGCCAGTGTGACTGCACTTTATGGAGATAAAAAACTATGAATAGGGTTTTTTCTTTTACAGACTTTTCCCTAAAATCATGTAACTACATAAACTGAGCAACATTAATTTATTCCTTACTAAAATGTTGAATTTCATTAAACATCAAGCATAGCAGTTAATTATCTGATAAGCTGAATTAAATGGTGAGATCAGAAACAATAATTTTTAGTTAAACATTGTTATTCAGTTGAAAATGTTAAGAATGAGTAATCTTCATGAGGGGGCAAATAAAATTTATGTTAGTTAATTATCTAAATTACGAATGTTGAGGCAGGACAGGTGATAAGTCATATAAATACTTCCCAAGTTTATCCTAAATGTGGAAAGAAATACTCATATATAACTCCACACAGAGCTGTACATATAGTATGATATGTGCAAAAGAATAACAAACCAATCTCTATTTGTCATAGGAATGCAATTTTATAAAGTATCACAAATATACCTCGTCTCATAAGTGGATAAAAGTTGAGCCTTTTTCATGGTCATGTAGATTTAAAATGTACATATTATCCATATTGTTTTTATTCCATAGAAGACACTCGCAAAGGAATGTCTTAAATGAAGTTTGAAGAAAACAGGACAAAGTAAATATGAAAGAATTCTCCCATTAAAACATGATCACTATCTGCAAGCTTGAGTGAAAATATTTTTTAAATAAAACACACAACATTCCAACTTACTTTACTCAAAATTGCTATACAGATGTCTTAATAACTCTTCAAAAAGACAAACACAAAATCTGGCTTTGATATGCAATGTGTACATCTCCATGCCTGAATTGATCTGCTTAACTTCACTGTGCATTCTCTACGTTTGTTTTTATACTGAGATTTTGCTCCTGCTCCAACAAACATCTCAGTACCCATTTGCATCTGGCTTCAGCAGTTGCACATTTGTGCACTGATGGGTAACAAATATGGAGGAGATATATCAAAGAGGTCTTGTGCTTGTATGAAGAGAGGGGGTGAGCCTGACCACAACAGGCCAAGGGCAAAGCAGTGGCCAGCAGGGGTGTAGCCATTGCAGGGTGAGTTCTTGCTTTAGCACTGTGATACCAGAGTTCATCCGGTTACCTCAGGAGACTGCCTACTCTTGGTGGCAAAGGAGAGTAAAACTGATTCTGCAAAGACTAAAGCTATCTACTTCAAAGGAGCCACACCTTTACTAACTGATGAGATACCTGTCCAGAGAAACCATTTTCTACGCTAACGTCCATTACTTCCTCCAGAGCCAAAATAAAACTCGTAAATCTCATCTGCAATGAGATCATTGGTACTAACACCAAAGCAAATAACGTGCTGTTATCTCAGATGCAACTAAAATGATTAAACCAGAAGGAAGAGAGGTAATTTATTTATCTGTATATGCAGTGCAATACTTCAAACATCTGCAATATCACCACACTAATCTTCTTTTCAGTACAAATCATGTCTCTTAATTTTCATTTTTACTACGCACTGCTTACCCTCTTGATGTTACTCAGAGATTTCCAGTAGAAATACTCCTGATGAAAGGAAAAAAAATTAACAGAAGTGTGGGAAGTTTTTTGACAATTCTAAGACTGTCCTTGAAATTTGATCATTTTTTAAAAGGGGGCTGCACACTCACCACATTGAATAACCCATTTTAGATGCAAGATGCTATTGTAGTGATTTCTTTTTTAATTTGCAGTAAATGATTACATCAAATTAATGAGTGGAACAACAGCTATGCTCTGTCTCTCATCCATTCTCTAGGTCACTAGAACTACAGCCTTTGATTATGCCTCTTTTTTCATTGTTAATCTGAAATGAAATTACTAGAATAAAATTTAAGGTTTCTGGTGACTGGCATATCACTATTTGAGGGATAAGGTAATTAAGAGGACTCCAGACCACACTTCAGACTTTTGAAAGCCAGTATTAACCCTGATTAGGTATTTAAGAATGGAAGTATCTTTGTTTATTTTAACAACTAATTTAACTCTTAATATTTCACTCTTCTTTATTTGTATGGAGGAACTAGTTAGCAAATGCAGTGATTTGCTTTCTTTTCTTCAGCTCTGTAACATAAGCTCAGATATAAACAACTTCTCCATGGGAGAAGAGCAGGCATCTGTCCAAGGCCTTCAGCAACATTATACAAAGAATGTGTCAGAAACAGATGCTCTGTTTTCTTTTTTTGCTAATGTGATGGGTTTTTTTTCCTGACTGGAAGCCAAGTGCCCACCAGAGCCATTCCATCACTCTCCTCCTCAGATGGGCAGGAGAGAAAAAATACCACAAAAGGCTCATCGGGCAAGAGAAGGACCAGGAGAGATCAGTCAAAAATCACCACTGGGGCAAAACAGACTCAGCTTGGTGAAAGTAATCAAATATACTTACTCAAATCAGAGCAGGATAATGAGAATTAAAAATAAACATCCTCCCACCGCTTTCTTCCCAGGCTGAATTTCATTCCAGTTTTCTCCACCTCCTGCCCTCAGTGGCACAAAGGGACATGGAAAGGGCTGTGGTCAGCTCATCACATTGTGTCTGCCATTCCGTCCCCCTCAGGGGGAGGACCCCTCACACTCTTCCCCTGCTCCAGCATGGGGTTTCTCCCACAGGAGAAAGACCTTCAGGAACTTCTCAAATGGGAGTCCTTCCCATGGGCTGCAGTTTTCCCCAAACTGCTCCAGCCTGGGTCAGCCCTTCAGGCACAGCCTGCTCCAGCATGGGTGTCCCATGGGGTCACAGGTCCTGCCAGGGAACCTGCTCCAGCTTGGGCTCCTCTCTCCACAGGACCACAGGTCCCGACAGGAGCCTGCTCCAGCACAGGCCTCCCACAGGATCACAGTCTTCTTGAGGCACTCCACTGCTCCAGTGTGAGGTGCTCCGTGGCTGCAGCAGGATATATCCTTCACCATGGACCTCCAAGGGCTGCAGAAGCACAGCTGCCTCAACAAGGTCAGCACCACGGGCTGCAGGGGAACCTCTGTCTACCTTCTCCACTGACCTGGGTGTCGGCAGACTTCTTTCCCTCTCATATTCTCATTCCTCTCCTCTGGCTGCTGTTGCACTGCCGTATTTCTTCTTCTTAAATACATTGCCCCAGAGGAGCTACCGCTGGTGGGCTGATGGTCTCACCCCCCAGCAGTGGTTCTGTCTTGGAGGCAGCTGGCACTCGCTCCATGTGACATGGAGAAAACTTCCATCACCCTCTAACAGCAGCCACCCCACCAGCTGCCCTGCTACAAAAATCATGCCACGCAAACATAAATACAGCTATATTGAAAACAGCATTTCAATATGGCCCTAATAAATGAATGATTATTTTGTCTCTCTGTCTTAAATCACCACTGCAGCATGCGATGCATGCAAATATGAATGCATAGAGCAGAGTCCCAGTTACCATAGAGTCCACTGAAGGATCCCATCCTGACAGTTCCTAAACATTTTGCAGGAGGCAGCAGGTTGCACAACTTAAGCTTACCCAACACACAATTGTCCCTTTACTCCTCCTCCACTTTTATATAAGCTGATGACTTTAGCGATTTGAGCCTTAAGAAAGCAGCATCTCTACACTCTACACTCCCACAAGCACAACCCAAACCACTTCAGATGAATAGTGAAGACAAGGAAACACTATTACAGCTATCTCTGAGAAGCCACTGGAGTGTGGTCATGGAAGCTGAAGCAAGATTAGAAAGTCACTGGAGAAGTAAAATCAACTATAAAGTTAACCTGACTAGAAATGTGCTGGAGAAGACTGTTACATGGGCACTTCAGCCAGGAAAACATGGACTTAGTGAGGGAGTGAGTAAGCTAAAAGGGAAGAGTATGTTTTATCCTTTGAAGGCACAAAGGAAAAACAGGAATGTTGTACCTGAAGTGTTTCAGCAGCACAAAGGGAAACTCTGTATGTCTGTGCAGTTACACTTTGCCTCCTGTACTTGACTTTCCATACAGCAAGTGAAGTGAGGGATATCTTCATATTAAAGCTTTGCCTGGATTGCTGGTTTTGGCATTGAAAATGATAACGACTTGCTCACCGAGGAGGTGCAATTATTTACCTGTGCTTCAGTTGGAATTTTTAAGCCTCCCTAATTGATGGTGAAAGACAATGTCACTTCTAGAAAGGAAAGCTTTGAATATATCCCACTGATTTGCAATGCATTATATTCAGCCCAAAGAATATTGAGTTCACATTGTGCATAACTAATGTCTTTGCTTGCATTAATCATGGAATTATTAGTCTCACCATGAAATCCTATGTCTACTCATCCCAAACATTAAAAATGTAATTGTATTTTTATTTATTTATTTACATTTTATTTACTTAGCACTCCTAAGTCAAACATCACTTCCTCGGCAATGCAACATGCCAGGTAATGTAACTTTCTGTCGCCACCCTCAGTGATAAGAGCTTACGTGTTTTGCATAGTTTTTGTAAGTTGACATTTGATTTGTGCTAGTAATGACAGATGATGGGTATTTTCCCCTTCCAGTGATGAATATAGCCTTAGTACATACTTAGTTTGGAAAATGCACTGACATTTTTGAGGAAAAACGTTCTCTACGAACACAGAATATTGCATGCAACACCACATTTCTGCCATTGCAATTATTAGGCTTACATTATTACTGCCTTAAATGAAACATGGCTATTCTGCCACAAAATGCAACGAGAAAAAATTTTAGTCTGGAAGATTAGATTGGTCTTGCAGTCAGAAATAATAATCAGTGCTTACCATGTGATGTTTTTCAATTTTCTGTATGACAAAACCAGCACACTAAAATTGTTTTTTGTACTTTCCTGAGGGCATTAGCTCCCACTAAAAATAAGGGCACTGATTTGTCTAGGCATACATGTAAGAGGAAATAACTGATAAAGCATGCCTCAAAATATGGATCTATTATTTTAATGCACCCATACACAAGGTAATAATTTTTGTTATAACTATTGTGCGCTATTTTGCCAGTCCAAAAGATAATAAACCAACAGATACAAATTCAATATTCAAAATTAATTTGCAATAGCCATTGCTTGCTTGCTAAAAAGGCAGTTTTTACCCAAAACAGGAAAAGAAAATTGACCTCCACCCCAGATGTTCTGAAGATAACCAAACATAAATTCCTTTAAATTAAGTTGCAAAAAAAAAAAACAAGACAAAACAAAAAAAAAAAAAAACCAGTGAAAAAATCCCCACAGAACTATAAGAAACAAAAATAAGCTAAACAAATACCTTAACTGCACATTCTGAATATGCATTTAGATACATTAGTAACATGGGTGTCCAAGCTTGGACTTCTGTTTATATGAAGTTTGATTTCACCACTACAGTAAAAATTAATTTTCTGATATTTATTTGCTATTCTTGTCTAGCACAATGCTTTTCTGTATACCTAATTAAACCAGTGGGGTTTTTTAGGACAGTAATGTCTTAAACAGAGATACCACTTGTCTAAAAATAAATTCATATGTCACCTCTCTAAAATGTAATTTAATTTCAGACTAGACAGTTGCTAAAATAAAATAGCTTATTTACATAGTTTGACTCAGTTGTCTTTTAGTCCAGACCTAGTTAATTGACTGACCTCATGTTAATTGATTAGACACGAAGTGAATTATAGACTTGACAACTACTTTCTTTAACAGGAATATGTATCAGTTGAATTTGTAGGATCAGCCTGGTAACAGGCAGTCATTTACACTTTAATTAGCAGATATGGGACAAAGAATAAAAAGGCATGGAATGTAACTGTCATATAGAGAATATACAGGTTGGTGATGTTTCATTGAGACAGATAATACCAGCTTTTCTCTTGTTTTAGACACACCAGACTTCCTCATTTTCACTCCTATTACAGTTTCCTATCTTACCATGTACATTTTCAGTCACCAGTTTACTCCCAAGACATCCAAGATTATTATCTATGTGTAACACAGCATTCACTGTAATTCCCGTCCCCCGTATTCCCCTGTTGTCCTCACTTTGCCTGATTTTAACATTATTTGATAAGCACGTTTTGCTTACATATGTGATCTGTGGACATTCGCTCCTTTTGTTAATGGAAAAACCACAGAGATCTTAGCAAATACACATGGCAGCAACTTGATCTGATTAAAAGCAGTATTTAACGACATTTAAAGTAATAAACAGCCTATCTGACAGAACTGTATTTCTATTCTGTCTTCACATGACATGACATTTACATTCCATGACACACTCCTGACTATGCTTGCTCACAACAGAGCAGATTTATTGTGGACATATGTGGTCACATGTTTCAGTATCCCTTAGGGGAATTTTTGCTCCTAAAGTATATAATAAAATGGAAAGAGCCAAGCATCAAAGATCACTACTAGAATATGCACATAAAGATGTGCACAGACACACACTTACACATCCCATTCTGCAAGCTTGCAGCAGGTCTGAGACAGCCAGTAAAAGGATCTTAGCCCTGTGAGGCTTTGATCATCAATCCAAAAATGCAATCTATAAATTATAATCAGCAGAAGACATAAAGCAGTAATTGCAACCAAGGAATTTCAAAGCAGTCCTGGTGCCAAAATGGTTTCACAGACATAATTCACTGAACAGTTTTTTGAGCAACACACGTTTTTCAAGCTCTGTTTTTCCACAGAAGATGCTGAGGGAAAAAATGGGCTACATTAGTCTAGTCTATACTTGGATTACTGCTGTGTGCCCAGAGGACTGAAGAGTTTGAAGTAGAATGGGTCTGACCACTGGATGTCACTCTTAACTTAAACCTTGTTACATTAACTGTGTTTCTGGCAAAAGAAACTTCTGGGTGTTTCTGTCGTTGTGTCTAAGATAAATGCTGCATGGCTGAACCTCCAGGCTGAAGGTTGAAACTGCTGCTCTGCCAGAAAATTCCTGAAAAATCCTACTTAGATCTTCCGGATTTTGCCTCAGTTTCCCAATCTGCAAATCACTAGTAAAACGAAACCACTTTTCTTTTTATCTCTAGGAGATGCTAAGAACTAATAGAACAAAATAACCTACGGCTGAGAAGCACTGTGAAAATACTGCCACCAATACATACATAACCTAGGAAATAAAGTGTAATTTTTATAATACTATGGTAATATATTGTATTATAGTATAGAATTACAGATGGGTTTGAGTTGAAAGGGACCTTAGAGATCCTCTAGCTCTAACCTCCCTGCCAAGTGCAGGGACACCTTCCACTAGACCAGGCTTCTCAAAGCCTCATCCAACCTGGCCTTGAACACTTTCAGCTTTTCCGGGCAACCTGTGCCAATGCCTCACCATCCAAATAACCCTGCTCATGAGTAATCTAAAATTGCCCTACTACTACTGCAGAAGTACTTTCCAGGACTCTCTCAGTACTCTTCATTACTATGACTAGTAGTGTACTTTCCTATAACATGCATTTTTGGGCAGCAGAGTCCTACTTTTAGTAAGGTAAATATTTACAACTAGAAATATAATGTTTCATGAAATAATGATAATAGGTTTTTTTTTAAGATCTGATGGTCATCAAATCAAATATTCATTTGACTATTGAAAGTCAAAATCTCTATCATACTCAATTTCAGCCATTTCACTAAATTGTGTTGAAAACATAACGGTCACAAACAGCAATGTAGATTTTTTTTGAGATTTACCAACATTTACTTACTGGACCTTAATGGAGAACTGCTCTGAGAAAATTTCTCAGAGTGACTTCCCATTAGGCTGGGGCCCTGTTTCAGGGGGTCTTGGATGGCAAATCAGCTGCAGGTGGTCCCTAAGTGGGAGTCAGCCCTTGCAGTATCAAAAACCACACCCCTCTCTGCATCCAGCCCTAGTTCTTCCATATTTTTACACCACCTTGCATGCTAGTAGGTCATTATTTAGCTGGATTTGTATGAAATAGATTTTTTTCTAAAGAATCCAGATTTTGCTTCTGCAGCTGTTCTCCACAAACACAAAGAAGATAAGGGAAAATGAAGTGGGGATCCCTGGTGGCCCCTGGTGATCCCTGGTGGCCCCTCCTGACTGGGCTCCTCAGGTGAGAGCAGAAGAGCAGCCTGCCCTGCCAACAGTCCTGAGATCCACTGTCACTGCATCCTCTCAGAGCTGTGGGGCTGCAGCCAACATGGGACTCTATGCTGGGAAGAATGTTTTGGGGTCATAAAAGATTTACTATGGAATGTTCAGCAGAAGAACCATAAGGGATCAAGGTGGGGTGTGGAAATAAGCATGGAGGAGAGCCAAAAGAACATGCAGCACAGCAAAAAAAAAAAAAAATATATATATAGGGAAGAGGGTGGGGTTAAAGAGACCATTCATGTGCAAACAGGAGGGGTCAGGACACTTACCTGACATGAACTGTGCCTGATCAGTGTGGTTTGCCTTGTCTGCTCATTAAAACCCATTTCTTAGTCATCCTTTGGGCAAGGGACCCTGTTCTTCCTGCATCTGAGTGCAGAGCAAATCTACATGCCAAGCAACTGACATGGAAGCCACTCATCATAGGGCCCGATCTGTCTTTGGAAAATGTACATGAAGACAACTTTTTCCTCTTGCTTTCTTCCAGAATTGTAAAATGGAAAAGGCTTTTGAGAGTACTGCAGAAATTTACAGCAAAAATTACTTCAACAGCATTATTCTGTTAGAACCACAAATCTTCCCACTTACTGCTTCCTGCCTGCAGGACGAGCCTTATTACCAATAAGCAAAACAAAAGGATGTGAAGCCACAACTCCATAATAGTTTTCTTTGCATCTAAAGCTCACAGTTCATTTAGGGGCATTAAGAGATGTAGCATATATAAAGACAAAACTCTAAGAATGCTAGGACCTTGCTTCCCAAATAGTCAGTGCTCTTCAGCATTTGATATCTTCTCCGACTTCCTGCTTACAGCAAACACATTGAAAAATGTGCAATTAACTGCAGCAATGGCCTAAGGTATGACCAAGCCTTTCCTAGAGAACACCCTGCAGGTATCATTCAGTGCTGGTGATGAATGGGTTAAACACCCCAGTTAACGAGAAACCTTGAGTGGGTAAGTGACCAAACTCATTGGAACCATGAAAAATGGGCAGGAAGCCAGAGGTTAAGGAAAACAGGTGGAACCAACTACTCCATTTGTTACAGACCAAACATACAGAAATACCAAATGCGTAAGTCTGTTACCTTGTATTTCTCATTTCAACAGAAAATTCTGTATAAATTTCTTTATAAAATACTACCAGCCCTACTTTTTCTGACAGCAACGTCTCAAAGCTGGCTTTGAAATGAAAATAATAATATATCCTATTCACACTGGTCTTCTGAGAATGAAAGGCTCTGTAGTTTAAAATTCTCCATTTCCTGTTTATTCACTTTCTCTTCTCTCAAAGTACAGAAATCCTATTATGTGTCTAAAAGGATAATTTCCTATGCAACAGTAGTTAGCAGTCTACTGGCTGATATTATTTGTCCTGGAAAGGTCAATGCACTTGATACATGCCAATAATTACCTTACCTGTAAAAAAATATATATATACACAAAAGTCTGGATTGGTTGAATGGTCTGTTCATCCCTAATAGTTTCACAAGCTTGTTTTCCCTAAAATCAGCCAAAACTTTGTTTTCCTTTCTCATGGAACAGCAGAGATTTCCTATAATGGCAGGTTTCCATGGAGAACATAGGTAAATTCTGTCTGTTTGAATTTGCAAACTCCTGGGCAATGAGATTTGCATGCTAATTCAACCCTGGAAGCAACAATAACAACAACAAAAAAAAACCAAACCCAAAACAAACAGACCAAAAAAAAGGCAAACCAAAGAAAAATAGGATATTTTCCTTATCATCGATAAAGAAACAGTAGAAGCTGCATGGTACCACCAGAGATAGTATGGTTACTGCCTCCTTCTGTGTGTCCTAGCTTCTACAGGATCCCAACAAGTGTACAACATGAAAAGCCACTGCTATTCTTCAAATCCAGCATCCCAGTTCCGTGTGCTTATAAATGTGTGTGTGATATACCTTGACACAGATATATCTACAGGAAACATTAGAATTATTCAAACTGGCTGTAAAACTTGTTTGTTTATGCCTGTGTTGTGGCCTCAAGCAGATTATCCAGACACAAAGGTGGTGCACTGCAGCATCAACCTCAAACCTTACGTATGACTTTTGCGCTTCACAACGTCATGCTGAACTTGTATCAGCTTGAAGACATCACATCTCCTCCACACAAAAATACCACTTCATTGAAATAAAGGGAATCTCAATGTTAAATACCCCTAATGTGCTTCTAAATGAAACCAAACTTTGTGTCTGATAAATGTCCATCATAAATAAAATTACCTGCACATGTGCTATTTTATATTTGCTAACAGCCTTACCTCCCGTCTCCTCCTGACTGAGCACAAGATGGGATCTGCCATGTGTTTCAATTTGAGGACTTAATGATTGTGGTTGGTACCACAAAATTTAATTTTAAATAAATATTATACACCTACCAATTGAGGAAATGAGAAAATCATAAACAGATCATCAGAAAGCTCCTCACTGGGTTAAAATCTAAGCAAGAAACTGAGATGTGACACAAACTGAATTGCTAAGTTGGATTCAGGAATGAATGCATAAGCTATGGGAGGAAACATAAAAACATTTGCTGTTTCTACACATGAATACACTTGTATTTAGTGAATTACATTCCACTGCCAGCCTCTAAATGGGCTATATTGATTTTAGGTTTTTTATTCGATACTAGTAGGAGGCATGAAAACAGGACTGGAAAAGAAGCAGGATCAGAGCGTGTATGAAGATTTTGATTCACAAGCACTGGCTTAACATAATGCTAAAGTAAAATCTAATTAATTTGCTGTTGCTTACAGCTGATTTTAATCCTATCAAGAATGTAATAAAGAATGGCTTAGATAAAGCAAAGCACTTTTTACTCCAACTACACAATGTTCAAGCACAAGATACTTCCTATTCAAAAAGTAAGTTTTAGAAGATATTTTGTTATTTCCAAAGGCTAGTATCTTATATTTTCAGGAAGGAAAAAAACCCTAATGTACTGTTTTCTTTAGATCTCTACTTCTGAGAAAAAAACACCAAATAAAGAGCCATGAAAAGCAGTATTTTGCTCAAAGGAAAAAAACTGACTATTGCCATCACCTTCATCATAAAAACCCACGAAAGGAACAAAACAACAGGATTAGAAAAAAAGTCCACCTTATTAGCGTATCAGGCACTTTCCCCTTCCCCACACTGAGAAGGCAGGTGTTCTGGCACAGCCTAAGGAGACTGCATTTCCACTACTTAAACTAAAGAATTTACTTGTCCTGTAGGTGAACTCCAGTATTACATTATAAAATCCACTGACCAATACCAAATCCATCAAGTCTCATGTATTTGGAACAGGCCTTATGCAAGTATTTATCATCTCAATCAATGCCAATCACCCGTGAGTTTGCATTACCACAGTGCTGCCCCTTTCATACTGGATGAAACACAAGCTTTTCCCACTATTGCAGCAGTTTCAGTGTGGCATGAATTCTGACTAGAAGAGCAAGATGAGAACCCAGCATAGCACTCACATATATGTAAGAAAAATATCTTCTTAGTCTTGGTGGGGTGAATACAACTCAGTCCAGCTTCCTGGTAATATTATTTCTTTTATTTTCTTTTATTTTCCTCTTTTCTTTTCATTAATTTATTTTTTAAATTTGAAGCAGTTATCCAGGTCCCAACTACACCATCATGTGCCCTCAGCTCAAGCGTGTGGAAGCTGCACTGACAGTACCCCCCCAGTGCACAGAAGATAGTCTGCCTCATCCCTGCCAGCCACCACCTGCTGCTGATTTTCAGCATACTTTTGAACCTATTTCTCTTAATCCTAATCCTTGGAGTTCTAAATTTTTTTGAGTGAGAAAGTCAGAAGACAATTCTACAACTGCAGTGAAGGATAGTTTTCAATACATCAGTAGGAAAATGCAATGAATAACTTTTCATCATGAAATTGTAAAGGAATTTTAAAAATAACCATCTGCAAGTTCCAGTTACAGGAAAATTCAGCCTTTTAGCACACAGCTATTTCTTGGTTATATGCACAAGAACTGCTTATGAAAATCAGTTGATATCCATTTTCTTCTCTCTTGCATAAGGCTATAAATAAGAGACAGGTTATGCTAATGATTTTTTGCAACTATCTTTGCTGGTGTCTGTGAGCTTCACAGAAAACTAATTTTCACAAGACTTGTGAAATCAGCAGTTGCATTATCTGTCTGCCAGAGACAGATTCATGCCAACATACATTTTATTTTGGGCACCCAAAACCAGCAAACACTATGGGTTTAGGGTTTTTTTTCCTTTGTTTTCAGAACATTTGATGTCACTGAGAGAGTTTGCTATTTAAAACACATTTCCCTCCACTGCAGCTGCATGGGTTTCACATCTCAGCCTAACAGGGCCTAGATTTTCAATGCAGTGAGAGAGATTTTGCTCTGGATTAGTATCCCAAACATCTCTTTCTACAGGAAGCCAACAGGTAGTCTCCTCGACTTCAAATTATATTGTTAGTCCTAAACAGTGCAGATAAGAAAGTCATAGCTGAGGGGACTGTTGAAATTTATAACACATTCAATACCAACTGCTGCTTCCAATAGGAAATAACATTCCCTCCTCATGTACAAAGAATTATCTAGTATTTTGACTAAAGCAAATAAATTCAAAGAAGCAGTTCAGTTACTCATTGATCTGATGATGCCAGATGAAATCTAACTAAATATTTCTCATATTAAGCGTATTTCCACACAACATAGTAAATGGACTCTTGTCTCAGCAAGTATTTAGTCAAGACCTTTTCAACTCAGCCCAGAAACAGTGAAGAAATTATATTAATTGGAATTTTCATGAAAAATACCAATTATCTGCTGCTGAGGACTCTGGCATGTTTTGCCTACTCAACATCTGTGTTGAGGACTCTGGCATGTTTTGCCTACTCAACATCTGTGTTGTTAAGATTTAAATGTTCTTTGAGGCTCAGACTGCTTTTATACCTTATACAACATTCCTCATGCTTAGCAAATAAACAATATATATTTTGCAGATTCACTACTAGAATGTAGTTATCATCTATTAAAGGAATTTTTTTTCCTCTCTGGTTTTTAATACCACAATAGAAGAAAGTGAGGTTTAGCTGCTAATGCTTCTTAGAAAAACAACTTTCAGTCCTTTACTGTGATATTTTCAGTTCATATTTAAGCTTTTGCTTAGAAAGGGGAAATTATTAATTTTCAACTGCATTAGGTCTATTGAGCTAGACCAATTCAACTGAAAAGCTCAAAAAACAGTAACTTAGGCACAGTTCAACTCTTTCTGCTTTACATTTTTTACCATAAAAGCATCATCTTTCATAATTAAAAAAATCAGACTAATGTCACAGGGCCAGCCAATGTGAAAGAATCCTTTTTTTTTTTCTTTTCTCCCACATTTCATAAATACAAGAAGGAAAAGAATCTCTGTTAGGCACGGACATGGAAATTAATTTTCTGCTGTCATTAATTTTGCATAGGCAATTAAGTAATCCTTGAGAATTGCCTCTACTGGGAAAAAAATCTCCAAACTCCAAAAGCTTGGGATTTTTCTTTATGCGTAGAGTAAGGACTTCAACAGTTCCTGTTGGGACTGTGATTGTGACCAAAGTGATCAACAAATCTGTGCCTGCACAAACATGAGAGAGCTACTGACTTTGGCTTGGGGATGAAAGCATTTTATTCAATGCTGTTTTAGGACAAATTAGACAAACAGCCAAACCATGGGTGTTTTGTGTTGGTACGCATTGACCTAAGTGACGTCGCCAGCACTGTGGGTCATGGGAGGCAAGGGAAAGATAAGGAAAGCAAGAAAGTTGTGCTTTGTACTTCGCTGTGTTCTATTATGTAGGTCTGCTTGTTACAATGTTTCATATACCTATAAATATACTATATACATATATGTACTCACAGAGAAATATCACATTTTCTGTATCACAGAACTTACATACACCCACACCACATTCAAAGACTATTAGCTTTCTTTAAAACTGATTTAGACATACTATAACAGAGGAAACCAAACTGAGAAGAACCTGTCTGTAGAAGAAAGTTCTGTAATGCTCCAAACTGAATTTGAGACAGAAGTTGCTACCCATGATGTTCCTGTTTTTGTTTTTCTCATTGCGAAAAATCACAATCTAACAATAAAACATTTTATTGGTGGCTACCTTATACAAGTGTTTGCAACCTGGAAATACTATGGAATCCACAGAAGAAAGAACACCTTTCCTTCCATATACTCTACAAAGTGAAGCAAATTTAAAAATCAGGATGGCACTTTTGGCCCGATCTCCTTTTTCCAAATTCAAAGTCAATTGAATAAAGTTGTATATAAGATCCTGTAGAATTCCATATGGTACACTCAGGATGTGCTCTAATTACAGTTAACACACTTCCCTGAGAGACTGTATGTGTAATTCGAAGGTGAACCAAGTTATTGTCTTAGGCAGATTTGCTACTGGCTCATGATGAAAACCATAAGGAATACTCTGACCTAATGGGAGTTGTACCAATAAACTAATACAGAATGCTCTGCACCCATCCAAACTTCTGTGCTCAAAAGAAGCAGTGTTACGGGATGCTGCTCCACAAAAACTACTCAAGCCTTTAGTCTGGTTCAGCCATTCAGCCTGATTCTGGGGTGATTTTAGGTGACACAGGTATCATAGGTAGAACAAGACTGAATGGTATGGTCACAGACTGCATGAAGCAGGGTGATCAGACACGGCAATTACATCTATGTATAATGCAGAGGATACAAGCTGAAAATTGTGAGGAAAATTATAAAAACCAGGAGGGCCAGGGTTTTTCATTTTAGAATCTGAGTTGTATTTAGTTACATAAATTATATTTCTCTATGACAGTTTGGTTTTGTTAGCTCAGTCAGTAGTAACAAGGGCTCTTAATATGTGCAATATCAATTGCACATATAAGGGCTCTTGATATGTGCTATTAATGTCAGGAATACTGACATTAATCTGCTCCATGGAAGTTAACTTCAGTATTAGGAAGAATGTGAAAAGCTCGGTACAGAAGCATATGACATATGAGAAACAGACAAGGAATTGGTTTATGCAGACAAAAGAAGGTTAAGGTTGAGAGGCAACTGCTGTGTTCCACCACAAAAAAAAACTTGTAGAAAAGACAATGTCAGAGTATGCTCAGAGGCACAGTGAAAGGACAAGAGGCAGTGGTCGCAAGCAGCAATAAGCACAATTCCTAATGAACAAAGGTAAAATTTCCTGTTGGGGTCATCAACATGAGGATAGATTGCCCAGTCAGGCTGTGGTACCTCCTTGAAGGTTCTCACAACTCAGCTGAGCAATCTGACCTCTGAAATTTGTTTTGCTTGCCAGGAGGCTGGACCACCAGATGAGTTCCAGATCTCTACCACAGTGAATAACTTCTTTTTCATTATCTTCAAGACATTGAGTACAGTTCCTTACACACATACATCCAGACAGAAAAAAATAAAAAAGTCTGTGGCCCTGGAGGAAGGCAGCAATTCAAATATCAGTGCACTTCTCCGAACACCATTGGCAAGTGATAAGGAAAAAGACCTTCCACATGTCTGATATTCTGGGTTTTTATCACTGTCACTTTGAAATCTATGCATGGCACAAGCCAGCATGTATACAGCAACACCAGTAAGGTTGGGGGTAGTGCATGGTGAGCGTTGTTATGAGTCTGGCACAGTCTATCGGGTGGTTTCAGACTGACACTAACCGTAAGAAATACAAGCTTTTACTTCCTGGGGGAAAAAAACAAAATCCTGAAAGCCATTTGTAAATCTGTAAATTTGTAGATCTGTAAATCTTCAAAAATCTGAAGAGAAAACTAATGCAATTGGCTAGATCAGAACATGAAAGCAATAGAGACTTTTGTGCAAAAAATACAATGAACTCTGAGGTAATAGCGTTATTTTTGTTCTGTACTTTGCTTTGTCTTAAACCGGAAAAACTTGAAAGTTATCTGCCATGGGATGATCCACATATTATAACAAGCATAACCTGTAACTGCAAAAGCAGTTTCTTTCCTTATGTGAGACAGGTTGCAAATATGAATTTGGTCTGAATAGTTAACTGTATTTCCTAATTGTACTTAATTGCATTTTTAAAGTTGTAGCTGTATTTATCTGAGTATGTGTTTTCTTTCACATATTTCTAAGGACTAACAAGTACATTCCTTGTCGTGGAAACAGCACTGAGTTTTCCAAAGAATCAAGAGGCAGCCAAGGATGCTATACACTAGCCTGTTAAGAGGGTGAAGAGCATGCTTTGAAGCAATCACAAGGGAAATGCAAGCTGAATTCAGCACAATTTCTAGGTTTGCCATGACAGCAATAGCCCCCTATATTTAAACATAAGCAAATACATTGCAGCAAAAAAACCACTCAAGCAAACCTAACCAAAACCAAAAAAAACCACCAAAAGAACCCCCAAAAACCCAACCAACCAAAACAACAACAAAAACCCCCCAAACCCAAAAGTGTGAGTGGGGGGGAAAGAGTGGTTTTTATTTTTTTTTTCTCTTCTTTGTCCTTAGTCTGTGGTAGGATTAGATAATAATATTCAAAGAACATCCACTTTTCCAGTCCCTAGTGTACTACTTAAGAGAGAAATATTTCAGATAGATTACATGAACTGCTGCTTAGTTAGTAAAGACAGAGAATCTGAATAATCTCTTAGGGGAATCATCAGCTTTGATTTTCTTTCTGCTTGTAGAGGTCATTGCCTCCTACCTCTTGCAATGAAGCACAGCAGTTTTGGAAGGGGCCATTACTGCAAATTATAAAAGAAATCCTTATCCTCCAAATTCATTATCTCCATTTCTCCTGTCACAAAAACTAGTAATCTGAGGAGACACAAGATCTGCTCTCTGTCCTGGTACAGATATGAGACAAGATATTAAATATCTGCTCTAGCTGCATGTAAAAAGACACTACCAGACACAGTAAACAAAACATATATCTAAATTATGGGTAAAACACTATTCCTTTATTCATATAGGAAATATACTTGAACTGAGTCTAAGTATTCAAATATAATCGAGAACTACTTAAATTTTGTAAGTTTTGGCAATTATTTCAATTGCGTGAGTCACTTTTTTCAGACACAAGACCCCTTTAATTTATTTCTGGTGAAAAAAGCAATTTAGTTCTTGCTATACCCTAATGCTATCTATTACTAATTGCAATCATTCCTTCCAGTGCAATAACATTAAAAAGATGCAGGAAACCCAATTCCTAAAGCATTTTTAATGCAACTTCCATTCTAGGCAGTATAATGACATTAAAACTCCCTGATGTACTGTGCAAATGGGTAGAGATGTACTATGCCTACTCTGGCTTCTCAGGGAGAGTGAAAGCAATACAATATTGATGAGGTGGGACCTGGCAATGAAGAAAATTCCCTTTTTCTGAAGCAGCCAACTGTTACAAACCAATTCGCAGAGCTAGCTCTCTTTTGACAAGCCCCTTCAGAGCAGCTTCCACTGACACAGAAAGTGACAGGCTTAGGAGCTGTGTCTCCAGCACCGTCTCTGCTAATGCCCTCATGGGCTACCCTGGCAGGAGATAAACAAATCAGAAACACTAATGTTATTTGAACATCAAGCCCAAACAACAACATCTGCAATGTTGCACACACACACAGTTGCATGGTTTTTTTTGGTTTTGTTGTTGTTTTTAAAGCAGGGGGAGAATGTTATGAAAAAATTGGGTCCTGCTTAACAGTGTAGGCAAGAGACTCACTGAGGAATCCCAGCAGAAGGAGGTCTCCTGGGAACAGAGGGCAGCTGTGCTGGCAGCTTCTGGCTGCCTGTTGCTCTGGCAGCCAGCCGTGGGGCTCGCAGGGCCAGCTGGGGACAGCACAGGACACGTGCATAGCTCTTCTGAGCAGCCTCCACTGCCAGGGCTGCATTCCCTGAGGAGCAGAAGGCTGTTGACTGCCATATGAAATTGGAGTACGAGCTGCTGGTATGGAGCTTAGGGAAATCATGCAGATGTTGCTGCCCTGGCAGGCGGAGGAGGCAGGAAAACACTTGCCTCCTGTGTTTCCAAGACAGAAAGTCTCTCAACACTTCTTCTGATGATGACCCACACAAGGGGAGAGAAAAGAAGAGCACCACGTTTACAGGTTAATATGAATAAATAATTTATATGTAACATATGTCAATCACATAAGTCTATGTGCAGGAAGAAGCAATGATATATCGTAAATTTTTCCACTGCTTTTTCCAAGCCTGTTGCAAGAAATTTGTGAATCTGATTCTAAAACCTCTGGTGCAGAAGCAATAACACATACAGAAAACTTTTACACACAACTCCTATTCAAAATTAACCTGTTCACCTTAGTAAGGAATGACTTGAGTCCTGCATTCAGTTAGACAGTAAAATTATTGAACTGCATGTGAAATAAATTTGCATGAAGAGGTTACTCATATCTATAAAGAAAAGAGGTCATGTTGGATGGATAGTGAAGGTTGAGTTTAAGGAGGCAGATTAAACACAGGTGGCTCACTCACTCTGTTTCAGCCTCATTTAGAGTTGTACTGTATGTCAAAATCCCCAGCTGTGATACACTTGAACTAAGTATGGAAAAAACATATTGTGTATATGAGAGTGAACACTTGAACTACTTGTTTTCAAGAAGAGTATAGAACAAATGCTCAGGAACATCACAAATTGTAAATGAAAACTGAAAAAAACACTGATACATTAAGTAAAACCTAAATGCAGTAAAAAGTAACTAACTTAGAGAACAATTAACTAAAAGGATTTTTTTCCACGTAATATGGAAAATAAGAGTTAGGATCAGATATAATTCAAAATAATTGTACCATTCACTCTTCTGTTAGACACGATTGCTATATATGCACATGATTATGCTTCTGTAATATGCCATTTACCATACAGGGCAAAGCTGAAAATTTTCCATTTTTATCTTCTGTAACATATTTTGAAGAGTTGTACAAAGGTGGAAGCATTAGTCAGAGACAGGATGTTGTTTGGAACATATCTCAGATTTCTGACACTTATATACCTTAACACAAAACAACTTGCACCTTACTTTCTATGTTCAGACTCACAATACATTTCAACACTTAAAAAAATCTCATGAACACAACCTGTATTCACAAGCTGAGGAGCTACACATTAGCTTTACCAAACGCATAGGATTGGTATCATCAGGTTAGAAGGTCTCAAACTTAAGCCTCTTTATGCCCAAGTCTATTTAGGACACCAGTACTATAGATTCACTGCCTGCTCCAAGATTTCAACATGATTCATGTCAAAAAGAGCTGTGCCACATTGTTTAGGAAATGAAAGAAAGCAAAATGTAGGACATTTATGAACAACCCTTTATACATTGAACAGTCATTCCTAGAAATGCGTTCAAGAACTGCTGCTGACAAGCAGCTATCTGCAGCAGTAGCAATCCTCTGGGTACTCTACACCCAGAGATATTGTAATCCACTCAAGCCCAGCTCTTGTGGATGCACTAAAGGAGTTTATGTACACAGTAGTTTCCTTCTCAAATTCCATGCAAGGAGTATTCAGCCTGTACTGCTGGGTGATTAAACACCGCACTATAACCTACACTGGTGTCCCAGGGGATAAGGTACCAGTGTCTTCAAAAGTGAAAAAAGGGAATTTAAAACTAGGATAATGTCCCTCACCTCCCTGAGCAACCAAGAAAAGCTGTTCCTCTGGAAGCCAGCACCCCTTCAGTGGCTGAGAAGGAGTTGTTACTTCAGTGCATGTGCATTTGGTGAGGGGGAGAAGAATATTACTGCAAAGTGCCCTAGGGACACTAGGCAGCAATAAGTTATCAAGCCATCTCTCACACATTTACATCCAAAATCTGCAGCCTTCCAGACATGGTCTGGGCTGTAAGTCAATTAGTGCTTAGTGCTCCATTTATTAAATGGAAATTGATATTTCAAATGCCTAAGCACTTCTGAGAGCCTCTCTCACTGAAAGGCTCTGTAGAAAAGACCTCTGGAGAGAGAAAAAAGGAAAAATTTTCAAAAGATGTACAGTATCTTTGCGTGAGTTATTCAGAATGCCATGAAAGACTGAGAAAGAAACACGTAAATATTTATGCAGCAGAGCCTGTCTTGCCAAAAAAACCCAAAAACCCAAAACAGAACAGAACAAAAAGCACCCAAGATATGAGTGAGATCAGCAGAAATGAGGTGGGCTGACTGAGGGATGTGTTCCAATATTGCTGCCTGCTGCATGTTTTACATGCTATGAGAGATCATAAAAGATGCATAAACTTTCAACTCACGTGAAGGTCACTTTAGCAGTTCACTTCTAATTCCATCTGGTTCTGGATGTTAATTTTCACTCATGAAACAAACCGTTAAAAGAGTTTTCCTGTTTCTATTAGTCTTTGAAATACCTGTTTGGGTTTTCTTTTGCATTAGGAAAAAAATCATCAAAATTTCTGTGCTAGTTATTTTTAAAATGTGTCCCAACCTTCTCTAAAACCTGTATTCATTTCTGTGGGAAATTAAATCTTCACTAGGTTTTGGGTAAAAAAAATAGGGACAGGAGGGGAAGCAAGAATTTCCAGAATAAAGGACCAATGAAGCTTAGAAAAAAGACTTTAAAGCATCTTATTGCCTTGCTTTCCCTGGAACTTCTTTTACAGACGGAAGAGACCTAATGCTCAGTAGATTGTCCTACTTTTAGTGACTCGCAAATCTAATTTTCCTTCCCAGTACCCATGATAGAGACAAAAAGGCTACTAAGATCTTTCATTTGAATTCCAAAGCTTTTGTCTTCCCTGAGTCTTCCTTCAGCTTCTTTTAAAAATTATTTTTATTGTTTTTTTTTCTTATCAACTGCATGTTGCCTTATTTTGATAACCCCAGCTTTCATACCTAATAAATTTTTTTTTATATACCCAAGAATCATTCAGAAGAACAAAGATATTTCCCATCTAAATCATAAAGAGATGTCAGGTTTTGTATTTTACGGAAACACCTTCCCTCTCTACCACAACACAGCAAATGTATAAGTGTACAAAGTGAAACAATTCCAGTGAGGAATTTATTATTTATGGTCTTAACAGCTGTATCTTTTTGGTTCCACTAAAACCCAAGATCTCCTGGATTCAGTACAGCTGCTCACAGTATTGCACACTGCATCTGGATTTCCTTGCAAAATCCTATCCTTCCCACCTTCATGGAATAAGTGAACACACATTTAACAGAGCAGGAGTAGAAAGAATGGATATTTTGCAAATGTGGTTCTTAGCCTGAATCGCACTGAGATAGTGTTTTACAACTATATATATTGTAAAAATATCATTATTCTGTCTGGTTGACATTATTTGGGATAATGCTAATTATAAATTAGTATAAATTAACTAAATTGTGAGGATTATTAATAGATGCTTCTGTATTAAATTCCAATGCAATTCTGCCTGAGTTTAATGAAACGAGAGATGTGGAATACAGGATACAAGTCAATAAAATAGTTTCTTCAGATAGATGGAAACAGAAAGATTTGCTCATCTAGAAGTAATAATTCATGGCATAATTCATGGTATAATGAGTGGATTTTCCCTTTAATTTCCATTCAAACAACTTCTTCAGCAATCAGCATTCTTTCCTACTATAGTGGCAGTGGTTTATACACTGGGAAGAAATAAATGGGTTAGGAAAAATGACCATTAGGGAAGCAAGAATTTACAGTTTATGCAAAATTGTTGTTGCTACAGTATGAGATTGTACATGGCTTTTATGAAAGCTGTCTGCCTTTCTCTCTGCTATTAGCTCTGCTCCTGACATATCCACAGACAGCTAAGGCAGTAACTCATGTTTACAAGTAAGAGGTCTAAGTCTTGGATCCATAATGACTTATTCTGTGCTGTGTGGAACCTTTGAATAATCAAGAGACTATCATTGCTTTGAGCAAAAACACCTTCCTGTTAGCTCAATACCAGGTAAAGTTTCCGTTCAGCTATTTCATATTTTACAAATTACTCTCTTTTTTTTTCCTTTCTGGTACCCTGATTTAAGGAAATAGTCCGAAGGCTTGAGACTTAGCTAAAAATTCTATTTCTCTTGCAGTAAGAAATGTTAAACAATCCCTTGTATTCTGAAGTCTAGTTATGTGCTTTCAATTTTTTTTAATTACTTTTTTTCATTTCCACAAAAACAGTAATCTGGTAGAGAGTCAGTATTCATATACATACACTTAAACTGAATTTCTCTTTTAAACTGAGTGCTCCATTTCTAGAGTAGCTCAAAACACAGTCATTTACATCTTTTCCCTGAATACAAATAATCAGCTTCATCATTTGTTGAAATTAAGAAACACAGCAATATGGCAATATAGCAACCTCTATTCTCAGAAAGCCCTTTTGCTCTCCAGAAGCCCTTTTTCTTTGTCTTCAATTTAAAGCATCACCAAAAAGACTATTTAAAGTCTTTTAACTAAAATTCAATATTGCTGAAATGGCTTGTATTAAAATATCTCTACTTCATATGTCATAATATGCTACCTTTCAACAAGAGTGGTATATTTTTACCCATTTCATTACTTTCCAAATTGAATGCAGTTCTGAGAAACCTTCATTTTGTACCATGAAACTAGAAAGCAAGGACTTCCTCTATGATAAATGTGCAGGTACTCTTATATGACATCTCCCGAGAGGAAGTCACAGTTCAGTTCTAATAGGGCCTGTGTTAAAAAGAGGCTGCTCCACCAAACATGCACACAGAGCTCCTGGTATCTGCAACAGTGATAAAATCTCCACATACACAACAATGAAGTAGAATGGCAGTAAAGAGTAGTGGTAGCAGAAATGTGTCTAGACGACCCAGACTTTGCCACTCTGAACGTAGAGTACTGTGTTTTATTATTTAACTAGACCAATGACAATGGAGAGAAAACCCTCAGAAGGATGAAAGTCCTTTCAGTTTGCTTTATCTCGTCTCTTGTACCTAGTGAAGTCAGCAGCATCTCCATGGAGGAGATCAAAAATTTGGTTTCTACCAACCCCAATGAATGTCTACAGGCTGCTGCAGAGATTCCCAGCGATTTTAACTCACTGAGAATGGTTTCTGGGGACAGTGCTGAAATACTGAGGGCTTTGCTGCTTGTTCAAAACTATGTTTGAAGCACAGCTACTTGCTATGTTTCAATTTGATATGGGTGCATTATGACACTTCCATGCTCCCTTGTTTCTATGTAGTATACATACATGAAAGATAACCATTTCATGTCTGGTTTGTTATAAACATAAATGAGATATAAGCAACTCAATAGATATAAATAAGTACTGACAAATTTTGTGGGGAGGCAAGAGATGACTTTTGGTTAAGGACTATTGTAACTTCAGAAAGATACTGATGACCTTTTGAGGAGATACCAGTTCTATGCATATAGATATTTTTGCACAGTTGTCCTCAGCTAAGAGTTAGGAAAACTGTTGTAGCCTGTATTTGATCTCAAATAAATGATTACTGGAAATGGAGTCATTGAATGAAGAAAAGTAACCATAATTTGGGTACACTTCTTTAAGTATCCTTCACTTGAGCTGTATTTTAAATCACATCATAATTACAACAAAAGTTGGTTCACTATTAAAAATCTGTATTCTGAAAATAAGTCAGTCAAATAACTTGGCAGGGATCCTTAAATGATTATTATCCCATGGATGAGGACAAATTGACTTCAAGACCATCAAGATTATGATCTCACAAACAAGCTGTTATTCGGAGTACTTGAAACATCGAAAGATAGCATCACTGGACAGATAAGATAGTAAACAAAATATTTTAATAAAATGTAGCAGCACAATAGCAGAACAACTGTGAAAGCTGGACCAGTACTAATACAGTGAGCATTAAAATATAGTTCAAGCATTGTATTATATTCAAATGGATGTATAATGTCATTATTTTGAGACAAACCCCTGCAATGGTACTTTCAAATGAATCAGTTCTGTAGACAGTTCCAAGTTTCACAGTAACCTCATCCAGATTGCAGCTCCCCTGGAGAACCAGAAATCACCAGCTCTTTAAACAAGTAGGGAAAGCAGCAGGGTTTCAGCCATGCTGCTCTGTGTGTTACAGCTGGGGGTATGGGTTATACAAACACCCAATTTCTACATTGATCTGTTTCTTTCTTGGCACTTTCACTGCAGTAATTTCAGACTCATTCATATATTATGTTTGTACAATGCCCATCACAACATCCTGCTGAGCTGTACTTCTCATGCATTTGTACAATGTCAGTGTTTGTAAAGAACACCTAGCTTGCCAAACTGCACCTGGATGCCTGCCGACAAACCCCAGCCTTCAAAACTTGCAGAATTCCTTAAGTATACAGGTTTTTGGCACTCCTGGATATGCACTGCAGGAGTGCCCTTAGTCACTCCCTCTCTTTCCCAGGACCTCCAGTGTTTTTAGACAGACCTCTCCCCTCACTCTTCAAGAACAGAAATGGAATAAGGAAGGCTCCAAATGCTCCTTTCTGGGGATGGTGGGGAGGGAGAACGAGGGACAAAAGACAGAAGCAGCATTTACCAGTGTCTAGCATCTTTCCTACCAGGAAATGAAGATTTACAGAATTCTCATTTTTCTAACATCAGACACAAAACTGTGCCTGCATTCTCATACTTCCTTCCTACTTACGTCGTTCACTCATGGACTCAGGAGAGGAACTGATCTCCTGGTCCATATTTTCTAACACTGGGCTATGGTGTAATTTCTCCACCCTGTCAGGACAAAAACCCCACCTTCAGGTTTGTTTAGGGGGTCTAAGGCCCTTAGGTTATATTTTTTCAAAAGGGCCACAGGAAGATAAAAAGCCATGTATTGCAACAACCCAGTGAAGAAACATTTGTCTGTATTTGTAAATGGCTTGTGCAAATTCACATGGATTTAGTGAAAGGTCTTTTTGGGTTTTTTAAACCAAAAGATTTACGGAGAATAGAAGAGAAAGAAAGGAACAATTTCAAAGGTAAAAACTCCTATCTGAAAGAAAACAAAAATCACTGCAAGCCTTACGGAAATAAAGGCATCGTTGTAGATATACCTGTCATTCTATTTCTCTCCCTTTGAAACAATTATATGTGTCCGCGATGTATTAAGACAGTGATGTCTTAACATCTTAGCTGCCATATACTTACTCGTTTATACAAGCACTGATGTTGATCCTCCGGCTGGTCACAATTTAAGATGATTTAAAGAGAGAGAAGCATCTGGACTCAATTGTTTATCCAGTCTTTGTAATAACACTTTCACTACTGATAAACACGTAGAGGATGAATTGCATTTAAATATTGAACTTACATATGGATAAACTGCACAACAGATCTGTATACAGAGGTGTATGCCCACCTTTTGTATTCAAAATTAATAAAATCAGATGAAGGAAGAAAAGTTCTCTGGTTTAAAGTTGATTAAATATATTTATTATGAATGCACTGTATACAAACACCAACACCAAGTGGTTTTGACTTCCTAGCTGTGTGAGACTGATGTGAGACAGTGAACAGCTTGGCCTGCCAGGGTTTATGTCTTTAGAAGCATTTAAAAGTCAGATCAAAACTTAAGCAAGGACTGATGAGCTGTAGTGACACAATGAAAAAATAAGGGCAAGGATAACAATATGCTCGCTGACCCCTTCAACGTAATTTTTGACTACTTCTGCTCAGGGAGAAAGCTAAGGAGTGCAAAAGCCCCAAATCAAAACACATTATTAAAATACAGAAATTTTCAGGCAAGGATCACAAAATACTTTCTTTGCCAATTGTGTACACAGTCAATAGAATATAATTAATTTAGATAATCAGGCATGTAAAGAATGCATTTGCTTGAGTATTATTGCTGCTGATGGTAATCTAACGGATATTGTGCAGAGCCAGAAGAACTTAAGGGCTCAAGAAATGCAATAATTCCTAGAGTAATTCAGTGCTAAGATGAGTTTGGGGTAAGAAGGGAGGTGAAAGGAAGAATATACAGGGCCTGTTTGCCATTAAAAGAAAATTATAATACACAGCATACCAAAAATATGATATAATGCAGGCTGAATTTTCTTTCTTGATGGGGAGGGAGCATGTGATTTCCACTAATATCTCCAGAAACAGAAGAAAACCCGAAAGTGCAAAGGATTGCATGAAGGAAGCAGCTAGTATCAAGCACTGACTGTATTGAATTAATATGCTTTCAAAGAAAATATGTAATTAAAAAGACATCCATTAAAATTATTATGCCTATTTATCTAGCAAAAATCCAAAAAGGACAATCACCCTTTCCTTATCTCCCAAGCACCTGACTCCTATTGCTTCCCCTTGGGCTGGTAAAAGTGGAAATTCTTTCTGAGCTGAATCTGTTGCTACTCAGGTCACAGTGTAGCCCTGTGAATGCTGATACTGGCAAAACAGCTGGTGTGGGGAAAGCAGCAGAACTGAAGGAGCAGGAAAGCTCCTGCCTTTCAATGGCCATTAGCTTTTGCAAGATTGAAATGACCAGGCTTAAAGGCAGGTGTATAAACAAAAGCTGGAAAAGGTGAATGAGTTATATTATGTATTTTTTTAAAACATTAAGCACTGGGCTTTGAACCAAATCTTGCCTTTTTCCACAATCTACTCCTGCTATTTCCCCTTTTATTCTTGCAGAAAAAGTCTTGTTGATCTGTTAGAGAGACATCTAAACAAAATGCTTTGTCCTTTTTTTGGACTGAAACTGCTGGCTTAGTACTACAAAAGTGGTGTCACATACATCTGGAAGACACCAGTTTCAAAAGAAGAGCAGGTAGGACTAGGTGTAGAGCACTCCTTAAAAAATTAAAAGAAAAAAACATTAAATAATCCCTAATTTAAAAGCTGCTTCCCTATGGAGGCTGAAAAATACAGTTGACTGTGTGAAAGAACAGACTAAAACCATTTTAGGGGATGTTAAAAGGCTGGTTCCTTTGCTCTTTGTTGATCAGGAAAAAAATGCTGAGAGTGGGCAGAGAATCTGAGTGGCAGAAAAAGAAGCAGCCTATGTCATGTGCGAGGTTCGTGTGATACACCCATAAACTCCTGAGGCCTGGTCTCTCTGCTCTGTCTAAGCTGAACTGGGTCCTAAAGTACTGACTTACTATCATTCACTTGTTCTCCAATTCCATTTAATAAATCAGAATTTAATTTCATTTTTGGAAATTGTAAAGATACCCTAAAAGGGAAGTAATTATTGAAATATAAATTAATCTCAAATGGAAAAGGAAAAGACATTCAAAATATTTAATAATTTATGGTGGGTTTTTTTTCTCCGATTGATGGTTAAACTAGTCAGTGATTTATATAAGAATCCTTTTTATTTTTAAATAAAAAGAACATTTATCCAAAAAATTCATTATGTTTTAATTATAATAAAAAAAAATTTAAATGACAAGGTAATTTGTTAAGACTTCACCTGGATAACCTGCAGGAACGTACCAGCACATACTTACTGGAACACACAATTCAGAAAGCTGAGATAATCATTTGATATTGAGTAGAGGACTCTTTGAACTGAGGTTTCTTAAGAGTCATCACACAAAGAGAGACATGTCAGGTCTGTTCTGCAGTGGAAACACTTAATGAAATATCAATGCTTCTGCCAGCATAAGGAAACTGCTGTCTGTTCAAGCCTACCTAGGACTCTAACAATAAAGAGATTTATGCTAGAAAAATACTGAAAGAAAAATGTATCATAAAATATAAACAGAACACACACTCCATGTGCAGACGTAGCAAACATTTTATACTCAAAAACAGGAGCTCATCATATGATTTATGTCCATAAGACAATCTAATACTGGCTCAGTAGTCAAATGTTAATATATGGAAATCAATGTAGAAAAAGATAAGTTTCACAGAAAAAAAACTATGATCTGAAGATGTAACTCCATTTCTATTGTAAGTAACGTATGATGTCAAGCCAAAGACAAAAATAAGCCTTATAAATCTCATGTTACAGAGCAGACAAGCAGGAATACCTAATTTACAGGGCTTACAGGAAAAAAATGCAAACTATGAAGTGCAACAAAGTGCATGTAACCTGAAAAGACAAGTCACTCAGATGTAAAAGATGCTCTATAAGAGTAAACCATTCCACACAAAAGCAAATATCCTGCATAAAGGAAATTCATGAATTTGCAGAGATTTGCATTTGTATAATAAAGGTAGAAGTCAACTGTCAATGGATGTCATAAATCCTCACATTGTAGAGTTTTAGATAAGACAATCAAACAAAAATGGGTTTCTTCAAGCAATGTCTCATGATCCTCCATAAGGTGATAACAAAGAAGTCAGCTGTATCTTCATAAGCTGTATGCAAGCCAATGAACTGGAATTGTTGCCAACCTCCAAAACAGCAATTAGCCAACTGATCTGATCAGAAGCACGAATCATTACACATAAAATGCAAGAGTGACCAAAGGCCTACAAACCTTGCCAGTTGAGATCAGTAACACTACATTTGGACTAGAGTTATTCAAATGTTCCCCAGGTTGGAGTTCCCCAGGGCTCAGTATTGGGGCTAGCTGTGTTCAACATCTTTATTGATGAGGGGACCTGGAGAAGGGGATGGAGTGCACCCTTGTGAGGCAAGTGTGCAGATGACAGGAAGCTGAGTCCAAGTGTTGATCTGCTGGAGGGCAAGAAGGCTCTGCAGAGGGATCTGGACAGGCTGGATCAATGGACTGACGCCAAGTGTATGAGGTTCAGCAAGGTGAAGTGCTGGGTCCTGCCCTTGGGTCACAACACCACCATGCAGTGCTACAGACTTGGGGAGGAGTGGCTGGAAACCTGCCCAATGGAAAAGGACATAGGGTTGCTGGTTGACAGCTGCTGAACATGAGCCACAGTGTGCCCACGTGGCCAGGAAGGCCAGTGGCACCTTGGCCTCTATCAGCAATAGTGCGGCCAGCAGGACCAGGGCAGGGATTGTCCCCCTGTACTGGGCACTGATGAGGCCACACCTCGAGTGCTGTGCTCAGTTTTGGGCCCCTCACTACAAGAAAGATCTTGAGGTGCTGGAGTGGGTCCAGAGAAGGGCAACAGAGGTGGGGAAAGGTCTAGAGCACAAGTTCTGCGAGGAGTGGCTGAGGGAGCTGGGGGTGTTTAGCCTGGAGAAAAGCAGGTGAGGGGAGTGTGGAGGGAGAAAGGGGATTCACCCCTCCCTACAGCTACCTGGAAGGACTTTGTAGAGAGTTAGGTTTCGGTCTCTTTTCCCAGGTGACAAGTGACAGGACAAGAAGAAACAGCCTCAACTTGCACCAGGGGAGGTTTAGATTAGATATTTGAAAAAAAGAAAAAAATCACACGATGGACTGTAAAGCACTGGAACAGACTGCAGAGGGAAGTGGTGGAGTCACCACCCTGGAAGTGTTCAAAACATTTGGGGATATGGCACTTGAGGACATGACTTAATGTTGAGCACGGTGGTAGTTCTGGGTAGATGGCTGGACTTCATAATCTTAAACGTCTTTTCCAACCTTAAAAATTCTGTGATTCTATGAAAAGGGAAGTGAAAAAAATTTGTGTCACTCTCAAAACCAGACTTATAAAAAGATCATGGAAGCTGCCTTGTCTTTGCTAGTTTCATGCAAGCAACAATCACAACTGTGGTGAATTCAATATTAAATATATTTAATGCACCAAAAGGATAAGAATGGAACTACACTAGAATACCATGTTTTCATCACATGTTTCCTGTAAAACATCACATAGTGGACTTGTGAGAGAAAAATTTTTCACTAGTGGCTCAGAGTAATTATTTTCAGTTGGCCATTAATTATTTGCAGAAAAGCACACAAAGATAGATCAAACAAATTCTACAAAATAAGACTACCTCTAATGAATGCCTGTCTAATCTAGACATGGACACTGAAAAATTAACACTTTTTCAGTGTGACCTTAGTTTGTACAAGAATCTTCTCTGGTCATCTCTGTAGAATTTGGAGTAGAATTCCAAAGAATTTGAAGTATCGCCAGATCCAGCCATATCTGAAGATACCACACAAATGCATCAGACTAACACCATTTTGAATAAAGACAGCTTCATCTCCACAACAATGTATTAAGAGCAAGGGAAATTTATAACGTCACAAAGGAAAAAAATACATCTACATGACTTTACCTAATGAAAATGCAGACAACTGAATAAATAACACAGATACTGTACATACTTAGACCAAGAACCTCAAACAAAGAAAAATAAACCATCTCACAGTAAGTAATTAAAGCTAAATCTACTTCGTAAAAATCTGTTTTGCAGCGTGGATAATATTTCCTATTCTGCATCTTAAAAACTGGATATGATATATTATCAGACGACTAAATAAAATTTGAATGTGCAGTGTACATTTGCTATATGAACAATGTATGCAATGGTGTTTACAGAGGTATCATATTTTACTTAGCATCACTTTCCCCTTGCCGGTTTACTATGTGAGCTTACTTTTAGTCTCTGATGCTTATACTTCAGCTTCCCGATGCACTAATGGTCACTCACAGCAAACAAAGGAGTATAAATATGGAGAAAAGTATTTTAAAGTGTATGAATTGATGAAAAAAATTCAACTATGTTTTAAACTTAGGCACTATCACGTGTTTTGGTTTGTTTGTTTTATTGTGTTATCACTATCTGCTTTTAAGAAATGCAGTCTTGTTTCATACTTTTCAGTAATTATTACAATTTGTGTAATGTATAAGGCTCAAAGAGACACAATCAATATATCAGTTGATACATGCACTACATTATCTATTAGAAAAAAACCCTAACAAAACAAACTGTTATGGTGCTAGCCCTGAAACTGCCCATGGACTTTATTTTCAAATCACCGTTCAGTTTTCTACAACATAACATTTTATCCTAGCAAAACAGAAAAATGCTTGTTCCATAGGTAGAGGTAATCCACAGTCTACAAAAGGATAAAGGCAGAAATATGGTCCGAATTTGCCTTTTGTCATTACATGGTTCCAGTCAGGAAAACTGCAAGGACTGTAAATTACAATAAGATGATATTCTACCGTGATAGTCAAAACCAGCCAAGACTGCAACTGAAAACAATGCATGTTTTTAATAAACTAGGTCTCTATTCTGTCTGTACACGTACCTCAGTGAAATCAGGACTTGAAGGAGAGTTGAAGGGGCAAATACTCAATAACAGATTATGAACACATTTCTTGGGGTAATATAACCATTTCTTAACAAAAAGTCATTCTGAAGAGGTTGACGATGTTTTCTCTTAATTCTTTTTCCTTTATCAGTTAACTGCTTGGAGCACTTACAAGACTGAGACAAAATTAGAGTTAAGGTTAAGCTCATTTTGTTTATACCTTTTGTTTACTTATGGGCAGATGCTGAGTATAATAAACATGGCATTTTGTTTTATTAATCTCAGATATATGTATTTTTGCTCAATTGCTGCAAGGATTAAGAACAGGCAGATTATTAGTAGCAGTAGTACAGCTCCTGCATTTTGATGAAATTTTTTGTTTAATCAAGGCTTCATAATTATTTCTCTAATTTTCACATTTTAAAAAATCTAAGTTGGCTGTATCAGATTTTTTTTTTAGCTATAGACTTATACCTAGTAGTATTTTATTGATATCTTTATTCTGCATGGCCTTGGGAAGAGTAACTTACATTTATCACCTCTCCCTATGACCCATGTATTCTGTCACAATAAAGCATTAGGTCTGGGCTGGAATATGCAGGTGATTAGGTAAACTTTCTTATCAATGGAATACAGGTCATTCAAAGCTGAGAAATATTTACTCACTCCAAATGATGTAGGTAATGTGCCAAACAGTGTATTTGCCTCAGACAGAACTGCGGGTTCCCAGTGATTACATAAATGAGCTAAACCTTATTTTTATATGGGTCATCAGAAAAACCGACACAGTCCATCTAACTGGTACTATTGAAGTACCGGTTCAGCCCACTGGCTCACAACTTGTAGAATTACATTTGAATCGTTAATGCTACCTACTTTCCTCCCCTGAGTTCTCTCTCAGTCAATTAATCAATCTCAGATTTGTGGGCTCATACAAGGTGAAAGCACCACAAACTTAAAAGCTGCTGTTCTACGTTTCCACTACTTTTCCCAAAAGCAAATCCAAACATGGGTTTGAAAGTATTGAGGGATGAATATGGTATCGCTAAAACTAATGCAAATGGGAAGAGTGACAGAACACACCATATTTAGTCATGATGAATGATCCAAACAGTAAGTTAATTAAGAATCCAAGATTTATTGTTTTATTTGAATTGCATCAGAACGGCTATATTTTATCATGTAACAGATCATACATTTACTAAGAAATATTTATCTCTCTTTTCATCCCAACACAGAGTAAACCATCCTAATTCGATGCAATGAGGTTTTGTTTCCAGCTTCCATAGAGAAAATATTTTAAGAAGAAAAACGAGATCTGTTTCTATTATATGTAAGTAAATCAAAGCCATTCCAAAATCATATCATCTGACCTTCAGTAGATTGTAGATACCCATATATCTCTCACTCATTTGAAATGAAAAAAATTTCCAATCTTCACAAAACTCTTTGTCATGTGCTAAATGGAAGAAAAGCAGAGCTCAAAGCATCATCAATGCCCAAGGCCTGGTGAATAACTGGTGAATAATTCATATGTCATTGAGATGGATATAGCTGCATAACCTTAACGGGCTAAACTTCCATGCCTCGGAAGTGGGATTATCTGACCAGATGAACTAGCTTTGGAAAAAAATGCAGCTGTCACTACTAACAATACTTCAGAAAGGATCCTCCAAGATCCTTCAGAGGAAATGACCGTGAGTTGATACTTTGCTTCCAGCTAGGCACTAGTGCATCTTTCAAGGAGAGAAGAAGAAAGAGAAAGCAGTCTTTGGCCAGTTGCTGGGAAAAGGGAGGGAAGATAATTCTTCCAGAGCATTTGAAACCATCTCGAATCAGGAAGTTTGAGAAACTCAGGACAGAGCTATGAGCAAGCTGGAGACTTCTTGTTCCCTGCACTGTGCAAACACACCTTTGGCAGACGCAGATGTTATTTCATGTATCTTTACAAGACAGGATTGATAACTCTACTTGTGACCTCCTACCCTGTACGCCCTTCCTCAAACTGCATCCACAAGAACTCTAAAGTGCCGTGAGGTATGATCTACAAGGAATTGTACAATGTGAATGCATTCAGCTCAGTTGGAGTTGAGCGACTCTTCCGCAGCACTGGTTTACTAATGCATAGTAGGCTTTAAAGAAAGCTAGTTCAGGTGATGGATGTGTAAAACCAGGAAATAAAAAAGTGTGCCCTACAAACAGCAATTGATGGGTATGATTTCCAATGTCAATACTGAAGAAATAATTCTTCAGCTTTTCAGGGAGGTAACACTAACGTTTTCCTTTGAAAAAGGAACAGTGAGGTTGAAAGTGAAGGAAAAGATTGAATTCCTAATTTCACTAAAGTAGAAAAAATTCTGCTTGTATTTTACATATTAATACCGGGATTAATACTTCAAACACAGTGCAGATTTTTGAGAAGAAAAAATAGTGTAATGGCTGCTCAGTGGTTTACCCTGAAAATTTGGTCATATCAGTGCGCTCTGCAAGGGGGATAATTTAGCCATAAAAGCATTTCTACTATATATTTTTCTTCAAGTGAAAAGACTAAGAAAAATAGAGTTCAGGTTTTAAAACAGTTTCTTTTTTTTCCAAAGTATGCTTTAACTGAGTGTAAATGTACAATATGTACAAACCTGTAGAAATAAAGGTGTTTAAATTGTCCATCTAAAGAAAATGGAAAGAGCAGGGAACTAATGTACCATTCAGATTCCTAGACGGCTTACAATTCTTTTCCAAGAAAACACTCAGAATTACTCAAGTTAAAGTCTTTCACGTCTCCTTGTTATGCTCTGTTGCTCCCTCCTCTAAATAAATAATAAATAATAAATGAATCTGATCACTTTTGCATCCCCATGCAAGGATTTGTCCAAGTCCTTGAGCTCTGATTGCTCCACAACCATCCAGATCATGAAGTGGATTGTGTAAGCTGATGTGGGGTAGCAAGCCCACCACAGCTTAGGGCTGAAACGAGACCATTTACACTGAGATGGCTGGGGACAATCTGACCCAGAGCCTGAGGCCTCTGTCAGAGTTGCCTCTCAGAGCTTTGTGGCCTTTCAGTTTCTACCCAGTTGTGTTCCACATCAACCATTGCTTCTGCTTTAGACAGCAGAAACATCAAAGTGGACCTAAACCACATGAGATCCCAGACACTTTTCTCTTCCTCATCCTTCACACCATTCTCCTACCACCCTTGCAGCCATGACTGCAGCAGCACAACCTTGCAGTTAACTGACAATAAGGATCCTTATGCTTCTCTCTGGGAAGGAGATAGATGGAGCCTGAAGACAAAACCCTGCCTCAGAATCCTTAGGGATGCTTCCTCCACCATGGCTCCGAGTGGTGCCTTAGCCCTTACTCATAAAGAATCAAAAGAAGTTCTGCCAAAGAAATGATGGATAGCCTCGCTGTGCATCGCTGCACAAAACAAGTAAATATTCAAACTGAAATGAAGTAGGTCACAGAAAACAAACAACCTGACAGCATGTAGCTGATTAAAAATTGTTAGCTGAACTTCTAGCATGTGTAAGAGTCAGAGACACGGCGACTCTCTGAACTTTGTGAAAGCTGCTGGTTGCTGCAAATCAGTTTCTTCAATTGTCATACAATCAGCCGTCCACATGAATTTGTGAGACACACTGCTGCAAAGCCATTACTGCAAGAACAACTCCAGAACATAAACTGCAATGTAATGTCTACCTAGAAACCATTCTGCTTCACATCTACAAAATACATACAAAGTTTGTCACCTTTCCCTCTTGATGTATCTGCTGCCACCAAGCACTGAGAGTAACTTCAGACAACTCCTGAATTCAAGAAGCTTCTATGATAACAGCCTCACAGTTGCAGTGCTGTTCTGCACAACTTAAGTGTTTAAAAATATATCTCTGTCCACATTTTAAAACAGAACAGACACCATGGACATTTTCTTTGAAGATTAACAGTCTTTGCTCCATTTTGAAAACTCAAAAAAGTTTGAGCGAAAAATCAAATCAGGAAGGCACAAATCACAAGATATGTCTAGTTACATCAGGCTGACCAGGTCCACAAAACCTGTTTCAGTGCTTACACACCCTTGTAATGAAAACCTGTTGCCATTACTCTTGTACAGACACTCAGCATGTTGGAAAAAACTCTGGATTCATCTCCTTTAGACCCTCTTTCTAGGTATATAAAGGCAGAAATGTGATTTCTCCTCGAACTTCCTTTCCTATAGTTGAACAAACCCAGTGCTTTTCTGTGTGTCATGTGCAAAACTCCCTGACAAGTTTGATGTCCTCCACCAGACTCACTTCAGAAAGTCCACATGCTTCCTGTTCTGGGAACCCCAGAGCGGGACCCAGCACTCAGATACATTCTCACAAACAGAGCAGAGGGATCACTTCCTAGTATCCTACAGTAATAGAATCTTTCAGAATCAATCACTTCCCTGGACCCCTGCTGCCCACAGCCCTAACAGAGCACAGGATGTAACTGGTCTTCTTTGCTGGAAGAGCATGCTGGTGCCTCCTGCTCAGCCTTGCTGTCCACCATGAACTCCAGTTTCCACCAGTAATTTGAGTATTGAAAGTAAAACAGCAAATGGGAAGTCAGGTAATGTTTGAATGCTTTTATAAATGATCTGGATGCAGCAGCCAAATGTAAATTCTGTCACTTTGACAACTGTACTAGACCAGGGGAACTGTGAACTCCCTTGAGGATAGAGAGGCCTTAGAGAGGGATCTTGATGGACTAGAGAGCTGGGCAATCACCAATCACATTAAACTTAACAAGAGCAAGGGCTAGATTCTGCATCTGGGAAATGGTAATCCTGAGTGTACATCCAAACGTCAGTATTTCTGATGTTAACCTACTTCAATTTTATATTTTTAAATAACCCACTTCTATGAATGGAATTTAAAAAACCCAAGTAGTACGACCAGAGATCTGGTAATATATATGTAATCAAAAGAGGTGGGATATATTAATAATCACTGCTTTAAGCATAATGTGTTTTAGCATTTATGTATTCACAGAGTATTCCGATCACATATCAACTACCCAAATTAGTGATCAGTATCTCATTCTTCATTGAAACATGCTGGGTGGAGCTTTTTTTAATTTGCTGGTTTTTTTTTCAAACTGAAACAAATGCATTATATTTTGCTGCCTGTGGCCTCCCAGTGAAAAGCTGAAAGTCCCCACAGCAGGAAACAAGGGCTTTAAGGACAGCTGATTTGAGTCTCTGAGAAAGGTATCAAATGTGAAATTCAAAGGCACAGCCTATTGCATCATGGAAGTGCAGAACAGGAAACCCAGAAAGACCTAAAATTTTAATGGAATGGTTTTGACACAGATCCATTTTAAGTTTTTTATCTTAGCAACTGATTTCTTCAGCTTTAAGAAACAGGGTAACAGGCTGTTATTGCTAATTGAGACTGCTACTTCCAGAGAATGTTGACTCAGCAGTTTCTGCAGAATCAATCAGGATTCAAGGGATATTAATTCCAAGCACACAAAAATAAGGCTCCATAAAGCAACTTTGAGGACATTAATGGTAGCCATATTCAGGACGATACACAAGAAATACTTCCAAACTGAGGTTTTTCATTGGCAGACACCTTTCTCTAGGCTATACATATACATCCACTGCATTCAACAACATTGTAGTAGAAATGCCTTGGGAGAGGAGACACATGCCAGCTTAGTTCAGATTGTGTTGCACCATTAACCGTGTTTTGTCTAAGGCTAAGGAAGAAAGTGTGAACTAGGGTCAACAGCCACATCAGCCAAGCTTAAACCACCATTGAAAAGAAATCTTTCCTGACATGAAATGACCTCTGAGTTTCAAATGAGCATTTACTTCTGTGTGCTAAGAGCAGAATTAGGCTTGGGATGACTGTCACAAAGAATTTAGTTCTCACTGCTTGAAGCAGTGAAATATAAAGTGTTCACACTGATGCTGAAATAAAGTGTATTTCACAAAACAAGCTGAAGTAGAATACTCCACTATGCATTTCCAAAGCACCAGGAGCCAACATCCCATCATTAATGTGGTTTTACGATGATAAAATCTCATTTTCTGATTACATCAATGCAACCAAGGGCTAGAATTGCCATGGACAGTGAACACACACTTCTGCTCAAAGAAAATGAAAAAGCAATTTTTTCTATGCTATGATTCTAATCAATTTAATTGATAACTGTTCCACACACTTCTCTGCAGCTCCCATACGTAGTGAGTAATATTAAGTCGTTTGCTTCAGCTGTTTGCCCTCCTCATTATTTTTAGAGGAGCATGCATGAGATTTGATATGGAAAAAATTTGCAGCATTGGTTATCCACACAAGTATTTGCAGCCGAGAAAACTTGAACACACATTCAGTTTTGAACCAAAATAAGATAATGTGCATTATACATATCCTGGGCTATTGCACCGTTTCTCCTTCAAGCTTCAAGCTCTGCTGTGTGGCAGATCAGGGTCACACCACCCAAAAAATGGGTGTGTCTCCATTGATGCAACTGGATTTCAGATGAGTTGGAAATAAATGAATGGAAACTAGCTGTGCTAACACATCTCATGGTGCCAAGACGCTACATTGGTAAGGTAATTTTATGCAAAACATTTGCTCATTTCAGTACTTGCCTAAAGACTTCCTATTGTAGTCACATCCGTGGCAGACGACAATACTGGGTGAAAAGCAGCTCCTCTCATCTGCGCAAACTCTACAGACACCCATTTTACCGTGGGATGTTTTAGTAACAAATTTTTGAATGTTAAATAAGACAGAAAATATGCACTACCTAAGAAATAAAAGTAACAAAAAGCAAATAACCTCATCCTTAGATTTTATATGTTAGTAATAGCAGTCATCAGATTCTAAGAGGAACCAATTCTCTGAGCAATTTACTATTCCCATCCTGAATAAGCTAAAGCTCCCATAGTCACCATTAATAAGGAACTGCACAGGATATTTCTGCCTTGAAAGATCAGATTTTTATCTTTAAATTACTCTTACATAACTGCATGTATCAAGATAAAATAAGCTGATCACATTTAATTTCCCACTGGGATGTCTCTGAAAACATTTTTTTATTCTGCCCCCCTCCCCTGCAATAGAGTTAGAAGGCTCAAAATCACCTTTTTATTCCAGAGAAATGCACATACACATTAAATTTCCTCATTTGTATGTAATAAAGGTATGCTTGAAATTCAGTGTCTTAATAAGTACTGTGCTTCTGATTGTCCCCCACATTGAGTTTTAAAATTTCATTGCTAATGTGGCCATTAGAAAGCACTGGTTTTATTACTGCACAAAAAAACAAGAAGAACATTTCTGCTGTGCAAACAGAAAGGGACTGAGCTCTCCCAAAAGTCTCCCTGAAGACTGAGAGTTGTTAGTCAACTCACGTTCTTGTAAAGTCAGTTAAATCAGAAAGATGTTGTAGGCAATTTAACAGAAATGTTATTCAGTGTCTTCAGGACACGGAAGTGAAGGAGGGTTGTGATACCTTCTGTTTCCTCAGAACCCTTTCCCAGTTTATAGAGCTAGGATTAGAATGGAAGATTGAGCAGGAGTCTCACACATCCACGCTGATATCTTTTCAGTGAGATACCTGACATCTAGAGAAGGAGTGAAAAAGATTAGCAGCAAGGGACTCTCAGTCTAACTTCTGTTAGTTACATCCTTCTGGAGGATGTAGCAGAATAAATAATCTAATAATCTTTATTGGAAGATAACAAAGAACCATATGTCACGAGCTGATCTATTAAACTAGCCAATTTCCAAACACTGCACAAGGATTTTTTTTAGCAGAAAAAGTTGCCACATCTGTTCGCTCAGCTCATAGTGGACAAAACAAGCATTCACAGATTTTAAGGGCAGCAAGAAAGATCCAGGCAGACACGTCAGAATCATATTTCTCATTGCCCAGGTAGGGTCACAGTAAAAGACTGCCTGTGGGGGTTGCGGATTTATGAACTTAAAAAAATCCCACATGTAAGGAATTATGCGTATTGAGGTAGTCCTCCTAGTGGCAGGGTAGAATAAGCCTGTCTCTTTTCACATCATATCTCAATTTTTCCTGTTCTCACAGAAGAAACTAAGTGTAGGACCTCTAAAAAGTTGACATCATATTCTCATTTAAGACAAATTTGGATTTGAAATGAATAATTTAAAAAAGTACATGGCTTCCAAGCAGTATCACTTTGCAACCAGCTGTATTGAGGACAGTACAAAATTAAAGCCATCATATCCAAACCCAAAGGGATACCTTTAGCTACTGCTCTGCTTGTTTAACAAGCATTTTGGGCAATCTTGATACCTGATCTACCCACCCTTCAGCCAGAGGGACTTGACCTCTTCCTTGGCCGGCTCAGTCAAGCTGGATTGCGTGTAGCAATTAGGCTGTCACCATTATTGCCATCATAACCTGGCACCACTATTGCTCTTGTGAGCATGGGCTAAGCAGACAAAATCTTAAAACTTCTTTGAGTGATGCAGTCCAGGAAAAGGGCCAGCAGAGAGTGGGCAGAAGTGTAGGGAGAAAAAGACTGAGAAAAGCCGTATTATGGCTGGGCTGTGAAGATCTTCACAGCTTTAATGTGACAGTGCACAATTTATATCCAGAAAAAACACAGTTCATCACACCTGTTCATCTCCAGCATAAGACACCACCTAATTATTTGATGTACTGAACCCAAAAGTTTAATAGGAATGTATTTTGAAAATGCCTTCTGCTGTTCAGAACAGTAAGAAAACGCTACATACAGTCATAGAAAAGTCAGTCTCCAAGGTCCTCAGGTTACCCTGCAATTAGTTTCTCCAGTTGTTTTGGTCTGTGTTTTAAGCTATATGCAAAGATGAACATCCAGTCATTGCACTGCAAAACAACTGTCATATCATTGCAGCAGACCCAGCAGCAACCTGCCACACCAATTCAATACACCAGCAAGTTAAAAATGGCATCCTTCTAATACAAAACGATGCATCCTCCCTAAATTCTTAGTTATTATTCTCAGTAAGTTGCTATCTCTACTGTCTGCATTTACAAGCAACAGGTGAAGAAAAAGGTAAAGGAAAAACAATGTTTCACTCAATCATCTTCTCACTAATATAAAGTCAGCCTGATCATTGTTTTAATTACATTATAGAATCCTGATATTTTCTTCAGTAACTTCCTTGACACTGTTAAAAGCACTTTGTCAGACTGTTTCACGTCATATTACTTGGGGGATCAAAGATATATTTGATGAAGTGATTTTATTTCATGCTTTATTACCAGCTTTGACATAAATTTCCAGAGAGCCCCAAGGGCATTTCTTTTACACTGTGGCATAGTCTCGTTAGCAATTCAGGTGGAATAAAACCACTCAGCTTCACTTTATGGTCTTGTGCCCTGAATTTTTCACATGGCACCCTCTCAAACATACGGAATAGTATAGCAGAACAACATTTAGATCTTATGCTGTTAACCAAGATTCTACTAACACATTGTACCTGTAACCTCTTGATTGTATGATTTCTACATTTAATAGCATTTTACAATTATTTTAAAACAATACCATGTCCAGACCATGTCTTAACTTTTTTTCTTCTGTCCTATTAATATATATAAAACCCTCTACTTTTTATTATTTTTATTTCTCTGGAAATTACTGTAAATCATCTCTCAGTCTGTAAATCATCATCTCAGTCACAAATCTGCAATCTTGCATTTACTTTCTGATAAGAAAGTTTAATGCAATGTTTCATATATTATCAATTAAAGGCCAGTGGGAAATTGCACTACTTGCCACCTCTTGCAAGTACCCGTATCTGAAGAGGCTGAACCTCATGAGAAGCAGAGATGAAGCCAAAACCTTCTGTGTGCAGAAAAAAATGTAAAATCCTGGAGTTCTTCCCTGATACCTCATCTTTGTAACCAACTGGCCACGTGGCATAGAAGACAAAACCTCACTGCACTAAGATGAAGGCAGAGACACTAATGAAAGCTGAGTTTAGAGAGAGCACTGAAAATAATATTGAGGTGCTAGAGCATAAAAACCTGTAGCAGTTGCAGATTCCTTATTTTAAAAAGCCAAGCATTTTTCTACTTTAGCTACTGCATCAAGACTGAAAATTTAATATGTTTTCTATCACTTCTGGTTTTTTGAAAAGCACTCACACAGTAGTGACATACCTAGAAAGAAAAATCTTTTGGTTTTATCCCCTAATATTCTCTGGTTTAAATTAAGAAACTTTACGTTCACAGAGCCTTTTCCAACCAGAAAATCAAAAATCTTTTTCCCATTTACATGACATTAGTAGACTATAGCCTCTGCCATCAAAATGGCACTGATGTGTCTACCTCTTTCATGCAGGTTTCTCCATGGAAACATGACTTACACCACTACACTCCTTATTTTTATCCCTCATTCTATTTTTTCTTAATTGGGAATATATTCCTTGTTGTAGAAACTAATTTGGTGCTACAACTCTTCCAAGTCAGTGGCCATCAACCCAAGTCATACTGCACCAAAGAATTAACCAAAGAGTTCTTTACATAAAATAGAAAAATCATTAGCAACGTCCACATTTCATTTCCTTTCAGAAGGAATGAACTGGCATCATCTGTCAGAAAATCCTTACACATGAACATGCCCAGTTGTCACATTAAAGAGATCAGCTCATCTCACCACTGATGAGAAGCATGATTTCAAGAACTAAGCATCTTTTAAAAATGTGCCACCTCCAAAAGGCATATTATCAGTTCTTCAACCTCAGCTGTGAAATGTCATCACCATTCTGCCATTACTTGGTTATGGAATGTGAAGTACCAGAGGCACAGCTGACAGCTGAGCAGAGCAATGCAAGCACACCTATGAGAAGGCGTTATGAAGCTACATTGCAACACCCATTGCTCCTCTGATTTGGGGTGTAAAATGAATTTTTTTACATTAAAGCAGGAGACTGCAAAGACGCAGCAATGCCCTAGCCCCAGGTCTCTTTCATGCCATCCTTAAAAGGTGAAATTGATGGCACAAGGAGCAGAACTCAGAACAGAAAGCTGAATAATTTTCTTTGCTGGAAACATAGCTTTTGTGCTTCCAAGGACAAATAACACAGAGAATCTGTGACTCAGCATCAGAAACCTGCAACATGTATCACAAAGGTGGTATATACAACTATGTTCTGACAGGAAAAAAAGTTTATCAAGTAATTTCTTTCTGAATAAAACTTACATGCATGCATAAAACTCATCTGTATTTCACACCATATGCAGCATCCCACCATACTCAGAGTTGTAACTAGCTTTTCTATTAGTGAATTTATAAAAGAATTGTCACACTGACTGATACTTTATCCATGCCTGTTACTCAGTCTGCTCTTAAGGGCTTCCCCAGGTGCATCACATCCTCCTGAGGGCTGCACAGTGTGGGCTCACTCATTATCACAAGTCAAGTCAGTTTTACTGCTGGTCATGTGCATACTGCTTTCAAAAACATTTGGTATACCACCTCAGTAATGATAACTGTATGCCTTAGGATCTGTTTCAAGAACCTCAAATTTTCAATCAAGACTTAGTAAACTTGTCCTCTCATTTTCTTGCAGTTTGAAAGATGCATACTGAAAATTAACTAAAATAATAATCAGAATTCTTATCCATTGAGCAGTAGTAATAGAAGACCTCACTGCCAAATAGACATCAAAAGAGTAGTGTAGAGAAAAACCCCAACATTTACACTGCCTTTGTGTTTAGATTTTTGCTCATTTTCTCATTGATAGTGTGAAAAATAGTATAAAAAGCTTATGCTTCCGTTTTTGAAGACCATAACACAATCTAACAGTACCCTATCATGATTATGGCACACAAATACACCTTTGAAGTATTTTTAAAAATCCTTTATCAAAAGCATCTCTCCTGACATATAGGACTATTTTATGAGTCCAATGACCTTTTGTTTTTTTATTTCCCCAATGCATTTGAGAAATAAAATTACCTTCAAAAAATACAACTTTCTCCTCTCTTACAATCACTTTTTCTCATAATAGGGGCTTCAGAATTATAAACATTTATTGTTTAATAAAGAACACACTTCATTCATCCACCATTCTGGAGAACAATATTCTTCACTCAATTTGTCAAATCAGGTTTTTAAAAATTATCCTGGAATAAAACTACATTTGGCAATCAAATAGCAATGCAATGTTGGTTGATGTAAGCCATTGAACAGTGTGTTATTTCACCATGTACCTAAATAAAGCCTGCCTGGTATTTCCCAGGGTTTATTCCTGTAGACACCTTCTTTATGGACATAACCAAACTTGCTGTAGCAGGAGAGATATTGTCCACCCTTTTTATTCACATATATCAGCCCAGTCAGAATTTCATATGTATGTACTGTCACATTCAAAAGACACTGTATCTCATTCCAATGAGCTATTTTTCAGCTTTTTACTTTTCTCTTGGGTTACCTTATGCATTCTTCATAAGGCAATTAAATAAAAGTAATTCATAAAAAGAAGATCTAGTTTTTCATTTGGTAAAAAACCTAGTGTCTGATCACTTTAATCTTCCAGCAGTTCAGGAGCTAGGTTGGACTACTGTCCAGGTCAGGTTAACATTCTTCTTTCTTTGGTAGAGCTGAACTGGCACTTTTGCTGAGCTGTATGCTGGGAAAAGAATAGCCAAAACATTTCCCCCAGTATATCTTCTGACTGACTGTGTTTCCTTTCCTCTGGTCCTTCCAAAGTTTCTGCCTTACAAGCCTAGTTATTGGCATGCAAGTCAGATTCATTATGAAAAAATTTAGTAGTTTTATTAAGAAAAAAATAGGTAGGTAATTTGTTGCTTTTCAAATATTTCATACAGTACTTCTACACTTGCACATCTATATCTGTGCTGTTAAAACTTATTGCACATTACAGACCTTTTGTCATTCAGTCCTCATCTACTCTCAGTTTATTTATTTATCTATTTTTCTTGAGCATATTGCCCATTTCTTGATCCCATGGCATGTTATTATACATGTGATTATACCTGTTTCCAGCAGAAGTACAACATCTGCAGCCTCTCCTAGGGCACAGTGCCCTCTGAGTGAAGCCTTAACACGATGTCATTCTTTCATTCATTTATTCATTTTTTAAGAACCCAAGACATTTTTCTAAAATATCAGGGTTTTCTAAAACTAACCTGATCCTCTCAGGAGAATGACAGTTCTGCACAAAGCCACCCTCTCTGCAGATGTGCTCAAAGCACTTCTTAGTCGTTACTTCAGACAGGAAGGCATTAGGCAGTGTATTAGCATGTTTTAAGCATATTGAAAGAACTACAAAAAAATACAAGCATGGAATGTGCCACAGGAAGTAACCAGGAGCAGTGAAGGATGAGCTGATGACACAAGCGGTAAAAATCTTCTCCAATAAATTGTTTCAATCTGCACTTCAAATACAGCTCTTAGTGCTCTACCTGCCTGTCAGAAAATGAAAAACTGAGAAAATAGGACTATAAAACTGCACCTAAACACGAGGGTATTAGTGAAGTGGGTTAGAACAGGAACACATGCCTGGAAGAAAAGCATCTAGAGCAAAACTGGACGCATCTACAGATGATCCTAGCTTATCTAAATTAAATGAGACCACTGTGGCCAGCACTCTATCCAATGTCAATTCATGCAACTGGGCACTGCTCATCCATTTCAACAGAGTGCAACAAGAGCATAACCTACCTGGTGAGTAACTCCTTTCAGTATCTATTTAAAAAACAGTAATTTCAAGACAGCCCTAAGAACCTTGCCTCCATGCAAGTCCTAGATTTCAGGGGTTATGTAGACCCATCACTGTGAAAGCACTGAGGCTACATTTAAAATTGTATCCACAGCATAAGAACTTTAAGCTTTTCATTGGAAAAACATGGAATTAATTGAAAAGTTCGTGCTCTTTATCACAAAGGTCCAGCTAGTGTCACAGGGAATTTTTGTGTGTATAAAAGAGGAGATCTCTGCTATCTCTTGTTCTTACAAATTCAGGAAAAACCTTATCCTTGAACTTAATGGTCATTTAGTTCTTTTGTTCTTGTAGATTAAAATAAAGTATACAAATGAAAAAGACACAACAATGTTTTATATTTTCTTCCTCTAACTACATTGAAACAGAGTTTGACAATGATAGATAAGGCATACCATAATAAAAATATGCCGTAACATATCAGGCTTTGCAAAGTTTATTTTATTATTGAGAGTACTGTCTGCAGAGAAGAACTGTATAGAAAAGAGTCTAGTGAACGTCTACTTAGAAACAACATTGCATTAGCCCTTAAAACCACTTAATCCAATTGGAAACTGGGGAATTAAACAAAATGAGCTTAGATTATTGCACTCGCCTTTCCCATGTTTATGGATTTAGAGGAGCACCTTTCATTTAGAAAAAGAAAGTTTCCTCTTCATTTTGTGAAGAAAAAAATGAAATAGAAAATAATACTTTGTAGACAGGAAAATATTTTTACTACTCCTCTGGTAATGCTACTGTTATTACACTCTTTCCTTGATGACAGGAGAATTTCCTCAGGTTGGCTGATGGAATTCTGACAATGGGACCCTGTTCTTAGGTCAGTCACTTGCTTTAAATACATTAAATAATAAAAGACAAATAGAAGAAGCAGAATTTTAAGCTTTTTTGGGGAGTCTTGAAGATGCTGATGCATGCATTTCCCTCTCCAGTCAACAAGCATTGCTCATGAGCTGACAGAGGAGCCAGAGTCCCACCTTCTCTGCTGTGGTCTTTCCCATACCTCACACACCCTCTGTGCAGAGCTTACTTATTTCTGGTTATTTTCCCTGCTCTTTTTAACTCTGCAGGGTCCACTCACCACCTTTCCCTAACAGGTTGGAGGTGTAGCTTCAGAAAATCATTTTCAGTCAGCTCTTTTAATAATTAATCACAATGTTCATCCTTCACATGCAATGAAGAGAAACCATACTCATGGGGCAACATCTGTCTACCAAAAAGAAATACTGCAGACTACCGCCCCTCATCCTGACCCACCGGTATTGAATATGACAGCAAAACTCCCCTCATCCGAGTTCTCACACCTCGGCAAAATGATGTTCTCCTAAAAGCATCAGACCTGTAGAGTTTGCATATTCTCATGACTGTTTCTGGGGCTGGGGGGGAAGCCTTTACAAAACAATCGACACCACCTTCTGATTTGTTCTGTACTAGTTATATTTTCATTTTTCAGAAATATAAGCTTTCTCTTTCTTTTGTTCTTTGGAGATGCTCACAATGTACCCCCTGGCAGCCATACCTCTGGTTTGGAAACATAAATATTTTTCTACTGTGTCCCCTTCCCATGAGGATGTGACAAATACCTGCTACGGTACACAGTGTGATCAATTGTGAATCATATATATAATAATTGTACACAGAACATATGTCTGCTGAGTGCAACATGATACGCTATACTACTGCTCAAGCATGTTGCAGTAGTAAGGACTGACCTAATTTCCAAGCTACTCACACAAAATCGAATGGTTATATCAAACACTGCCATCTAATACACCCTCAGACCATGCTTTACCTGGCTGCATATTAATTTCAAAGCCAAACTATCAAACACCGTGATGAAATGAGATAAACACTGTAATGAATAAAACATTTTATAAAACAAAGCCTACAGGGAAATCACTATATTGTTTAAAATTTCATTGTACAACCCAATTAAGATGTTCCAAGAACAAAGACTTTCCAGGTAACCTATTTTTTTCAGTTTAATGTCAACTATTTTTTATCAAAAAGTTGATTCAAGATATTTTGTTTTCCAGCTACAAATGCCTCTAAAACGGCTTCAGTGGGGCACACAGTAGTAATGGTACTTTGCATGCTGAGATTAGGACCACTGCACAGTATATAATCCCAAATAATTTCTTCAAACAGAAAATAATTATTTCCTAGGAAAGCATATTTAAAAACACTTTCAAATGCACCTTCAAAACTGTGACACTTAAATTAAAAAAAAAAAACCCCACACCCAGAAAGTTTCACTTATGCTGTCTGCACTGCCAGTCTTTAACTGATCCTATTCCCATGTACAGCTTTTAGCAAACAGAGATAATCTTTTTCCACCCACATATTGCTCCATTTACAAGTTGCTCAGAGTAGTACTGGATCTTCAGGTATTGCCTAGGGGCTGGATAACCCGAAGAACAGATAGCAGAGGGCTGCTCACAAAGGAACACGCCTTAGAAACAGACACATTCTTCATCCCTAGAAGTTCACAGCTTGATAAAACAAGGCAAAGAGAAGCACAGATGATATCCACCGTCCCCTACTTCCTTTTTTAGCCCTTTCACAGACCTTTATCGGCAGACAAACACACTGAATAGACTGCAGACGCACAAAATTGGTACCTTCAGGTGCTCACAAGGGGTTTTAAAGGTAGCAAGCAAGGTAATTAATAGTGAAGTTGGGACTATTTCTAAATTAACTTTCCTGCAGCAACCTGCCGTCCTCCAGGCAGGTGCTGGGCGGCAGACAGCGGCTCTCGAACGCAAAGCGGGCTCTCACCCTACCTTAAGGAGTCTGACCGAGGGGAGGAAGGCGGCATGGCACAGCTTCCGGATGGTCCAGTTGAGCGGCCGGGGAGCCTCGGTCTGGTTCATGACTGTCCAAAAATCCCACCGGGAGATCAGCCGCAGACCCGGCAGCGCCTACCGCGGAAACCTCCCTCCGGGGCGCGGGCATCCCACGCTCGGCGCGTCCCGCCCGCGATGCCGCAGGGCAGAGACTGGGCTGGGCTGGGCTGGGCTGGGCTGCGCT